>JABCPV010000079.1:0-158803 GCA_016584345.1 Suillus ampliporus | reverse complement strand
CTCGCGACACAGCAATCTTGTCGAGACGTTGATTGGTGAGTAGCATCTGCCCGAGTGCGTTGAACTTGCTTGACCGCCGCCAAGGCTCCTTGACAGCCTTTATATGCTTCGATTCCGTTATCGACGAGCATAACCCGTTCGGAGCGCCAAACATGTGAATGAGCAGGATGTAGTGAGTGAGTGAATGCTGATGTGGCAATGAAAAGTTGGAGCGAACTCCTGTGTCTTGAAAAATTTGCCGGTACTGGTGAAAGCGATGGAGTGCATTCGACAGCTTCTCAAGAGTGTCTTCGGTAATGATATCTTGGCGCACAATGTAGCAAAATTCAAGAAATGCACGAAAACACCGAACGACGTCTCGAGGAACGTGTCCCTCGATTGCTGGAAGGTAGACCTTCATCAGGGCCTTTGAATCGTCGCCCGTCCATTGTGAAAATCCGCGCCCTTCAGGAAATCGGCGAAGTCCTGCGAACGAGGGTGCTGCAGCTATGCTGATTGAATGACAAGAAGTTAGTAATATAATTGAAATGATAGGTAAAAAAAGTACTTACCGACGGTCAATGTCATCGAGAATCTCTTTGCGCGTCTTTCCGTGCTCCTGCAGTAGATACCGCTCAACCCATGTAACCAAGTGGTCTTTGAATGTGCCTTTGATGATTTGATGCAACAGATCCGGCGACAGGAGTTCGGAAATATCGGCGCGAGGGAAATCATTTGTGAAGGGGCTGTGCAAAGTGTGAACAAAGAGAAATGAAAGATGAAGGAATGATACTTACCCACTAAGGTCACTTATAAATCCCCCATTCCTCCCAAAGCATTCCTAGTCGAACTCTTCACAAAAGAGTATCAGTGGTTTTCTCGTCCACGCAGCCCGCCGTTAAGTCCATCCAAATCGTCAGGAAAGCGAAGCACCTGAGGTATTAGTGTCAGCAAAGTCTAGAGCAAAAAAACGGTTCAAAACACTCACTTTGCGCACCAATTGTAGACACACAAGTGAGGACAGATTGTTCGGGGGTAATCAGCAATATATGGTCCTAGGCCATATATCACACGTCGAAAGTGCCCGTCTCCGAAACGTACAACCTCGGGAACAGACATTGCGGGCTTGAGTGATGACCAAGATTTTCGACAGCGAACTATGGAAAAGTTGCTTCTTGAATTTTCGGAAGTGCGGGTCCTCAGCATATTTTTTCGTCGCTATAAGTTCAGTGTGATGAGCGTCAAGCAGCACATTATAAAAATAAAAACATACTTTTGGGGATAGCTAAGAAGCCAACAATTGCAACAGAATTGCGGTGGGCACGACGAACGTTGTTATGAACATTTCCGATCGACGCGTACAGCGGGTAGTAATCGTTTTGTCCAGTCGCTACGGAAACAGTCATTTTGTCGCTTCCAAGGATTATCGGGACAAAACGTTGCACCGTGGCTGCGGGGATCTTTTGCGATCTCATCCTATATAACTACGTGAGCTAAATAGAACTTGAAGCATTCAAACAGTGAACTTACCGCTTGGTCCCATGCCCAATTACCTGACATCATATTGCGCCATTGGCGCTTTGCATTGTCCCCATCTCCGTTAAACTCCCGATATGGTACGTAGTCCATCTCGTCTTTGAAATCCAGGGTTGCCGAGCATATTGTGGATGACTGTGCGTGGATCACGGAACCACGCAGTATAAGTTTTGCCCATCCATGGTGCACTCCCACTCGAATCATCGTCGTTAGCATTGTACTTCATAGAAAAACTTTTCCACGGGACGTCACCAACTGGCGTGTCGTCGATAGTTGAATACAAATCGCGGTGGTCTGCGAACGGAGGGGCGTCATTGTGTTTTTTCAAGTGTGCGGCCCCACAAGTTCATAAGTTTGTCGATGTTGCCCGCAGACATCTGGACCTTTGAATACAGAAACTCGGCTGTTTCAAATTCAAGTCGATTACGGTAAGGTGTCCAGTCGTCTGGGGCTCGAGAGCTATAGGGAGGCGGAGGTGCCTCTGGGGGAATGAAATCGCCTGCTTCGTTGCATATATGACCTGCAAAAAAGTTAGTGTGAGAGCTAGATGTCTTGAGTCGGGAACGAACCATCTAGTTGTTGATGATAGTCGCAATAGGTGCCACTCGATACTCTGCCCTCTGTCTCATCACCAACAGGCTGATAGTCCATCTCAATATCGCCATTATCCCAGGGACCCATATCGTCACGCGCACCAATGGTAGGAGGTTCGTTGGGATTTGCAGGATGCAATTCGTGCGGGGGAGCTTCACGTTCCTTTCGCATTTCAAACGAGAAGCCGTGTATAGCATGCCGGTGCTGGGTGAGCCCAGATCTGTTCTTGAAAGTGCGGGAGCAACCAGGATGTGGGCACAGAATAAGGTTCATATTGAAGGTTTTGCGCTTGGAGCGGTGAAATATCTGAGTGTGGTTACTTGCAGCGTGCGCGGCAGGTGCAGCCTGGACGTGAGACATCGTGTAAGTAGTATGGCTTTGGGCAGGATGTCGTGGCTCTGAATGGATGAAGTTGCATCACTTGGCAGTAAAGTACATAATAATTCGCCACCCACAAAGTATTAAAAATACTCTACAACAAATTTCGTTTGTTTTGTCTCGTCCTCGAACTGCAAAACTTGTCCTGGTCTTGCCGCTTGTCTTGCATTCTTCTCTGCTGATATGGTCTCAACACGTCCATCAAACGCTACAAAAAGACCTGCACAGGTGGTCTTAGACACCAAGCAGAAACGACGCACTCCAGCTCAAGTCAAAGCAGACAATGCCCGCATCCAGAAAGCTAACGAGGAGAAGGAAGAGATGACCCAGAAGGGCATTCAACGAGTTGCTGCTGCGCAGGAGAAACTTGCTCTTCAAGAGACCAACACCTTGGCTCCGAAGAAACCGCGTACTCGTCCCATTCAACATGGCAAGACAACCACAGCAAATGTTCCCTCTGAGGCTGGACCTGCCAATCTATCGAGTCCAGTACCAGATGGTGGAGCCGGTTTGGCTGGTCAGGGCACTATGGTGGACAAACCTCAAGTTGGTGACGATGACCGTGACGATGATCTTGGGGCCATGCAGGGAAAGAGGAAGCGCGTGCAGAAGACAGTGCATCGCAATGCTGTCAATGCAGCACGTGCTGTCCTTGGTTCACCATCAGTTGCTGACGGCAAATCTGATGTGAAGTCGCGTGCATCACATGACCTATTCGGCAAAGGAAGAACTCCGATGTATGTACTTTTACCATCAACCACCAGGTTGTTACTCACCGAACCCACACTCTTCTATTGGAACCTCCTCAATGATTTCACCAGCGATTTGAAGCAAGCATACACAGGTGGCATCACAACATGGGCGCAGAGAGTTCACAAGGTGAACATTGAGAAGAACACTTACTTGGAAAAGCCACCGAAGAGCCTTGCTACCTCGTCTCTTAATCAGTCCACCAACAAGGCACTCTCACAACTCACTAGGGTAACAACCGCTGCCAGCACTGCCACTCCACCACCAGTAACTCCAACTAACTCAACCTTTGGTGACGACTTCTCAGAGGTTGCAGGACTCGGATGCTTTCCAGATGAGGACGACCACCCTGAGTGCATGGCAGCATTTGCCCTTGTAGGCATGAGAAAGCCCAGTGGTTTGCGCAATGTTGTGGCACCAGTTGAGTATTTTACAAGTTTTATCGTCCAATCAATCTTTTTTAAAGAACACTGTAGGATGTCATCGAAGTTAGGAGCAAGCTCACTCACACCGCCTCCGCCTCCGCCTTCGCAATATACTCGATACGCCCCTGTCAAAACAGAGCTCTTCAACATCGAGGACCTCCGTGGCAATGCTTCTGATGAGGGCCTCATGTTTGTGGATGACGCGGAGGATGAAGATGACGGTGCCGAAGGTGAAGGTCAAGATGCTCAGGCTGAAGGTGAGGGTGATGGTGAAGGTGGTGATGGTAATGAGCACACAATCATTGAAGCAAGCTCCAACACCATGCAAGCAAGCAAGCGGACAACTGTAATGGTATGTATTATAAAATTGGCGCAATACGTGGTACTGAATGACTCATTAGACAAATGTGGATGTTCTCGATAACGATTCCAATGACTCGACTCCACCCACCAAGCGCATCAAAACAGAAACCGGAAAAAAGCCTGGAAAGGCCACTGGAGAAGTCGTGAAGGCAAAATTCAAGAATGGTGACCTCCCAGCTGGTTGTGCCGATAACAACACATGGCGTGGCACGTTCATTCCTACTGTTGCTCATGCTACTGGCAGAGACAACATCGATCCGTGGCTCATCGAAGATGACACCTTTGTTCCGGTCCTTCAGGAAGTTTGGAAAGTCGTTTACGATGGAAGGCCATCATTGATGAGCCATGCCATTGTCCCAGGCAGTGCGGTCTATCAAGTAGTAAGTCTCACGATAGCTATCCTACCAGTTACTCATTCATATTCTTGTATGCAGACAAAGCAGCGCTTAAGTGAATGGCGTGGTGGATTTGGCTCCGCAGCGGTCATGATGTTCACAACCTTCATGGCAGCTGACCCACTTTACAACAACGAGGACCAACGTGCTGATTTTGCTGATTTCTGGCTCGAGGACAATAGGTGGCTTTTTGCAAACGTTGAATCGGATGACAAGAAGGTTTGTGTTGTCTGATCATCACCGTGCCAGTCATATTCTGACATTTTTTCTGTCGTTGAGCTGTGGACAGGAATGTGGCAGTCCATGTTTGTTCTGCAAACCTTTGCAGCGCACCTCAACTATACGCAAGGCCGTGTCTCCGTCTCGTCACTTCAGAGCGAGGAGCAATCATGTCGAACAGCACTTGCGCTCTCTGGAGCGGCGGTAATTATTTGTGGGACTGTTTTCAATCATCACACTTATTTTTACCCAGGTCAAGCGCGCTCTTCATCTTCTATAAACCAAACAGATGAGCTTCGAGGTCAAGTCCACTGTCACCAAGGGCAAGAATAAGCCCTCACGGAAAGGCAAGGCTCCGGCTACCGGTGGAGAACAGTGGACTGCTGTGATCAGCGAAAACGAGACTTTCTCGGAGCCGCTGTGGGGATACGACACCTCGATGTTTTTGCAGGCCATCAATCGCATTCCCGCCAGCAATATGAAAACCATCATTGAACAAGCACAACAGTATATGAAATCCACCACTACTCGCGGTGGAAGGTCAAAGATGGATGCCGAGGAAGCCCAAGATGAGGACATTGATGAAGAGTATGCTGACATCTTTGCCTTTCGTTGAAGGTGATTTTTTCTACTGATTCTATGTGCACTGCTGACAACTCTCTATACAAAGATAACGCGGTCTTTCTCCCGGTGCTTCATCTCAGGTACTTTCTTCTAATCTTTCAGAATCACCTCCACTCAGCTCATTTTTCCAACCCCTCGGAATCACCGCCGCTCAGCTCATTTTTTGTGTATAGCCTTTGTCCTCCTCAAACGAGTCCAACCGGCACCGGCATTCACTCGTGCCTCGTCAATGTCACGGTCATTTTTGTGACGTTGTTTGTGTTCTCCGAGTCGTTCCAACTGTCTTGCTGCTGTCACTCTCGCTATATACAGTTCTTTGCTTGCTTTCTGTCCTGTTCCTGCCCGTTCTTGCTGCCTCTCACTTCCCTCACCATCATACTGCTGTGATTCTAATGCTTTTATTGCTTATATCACCCTTGCACCGCACTTTAGCTCCTTTGAACGAACTTCTTAATCTCCTCTTTACTGCTGCTTTGAGTTATAGCAATCCACAAGTTTGTTTTGGAATTAATATCAAGTGGAAATTTCAAGCTCATCAAGACACGATCAAGCCAAAAATCAAGAATTTGGATCTAATTATTTTAAGAGAGTCTGTCTTAGCGCACTTAGACTTATTTGTTCTTGAATGGCTCTCAACCTCATTCAAGTTTTCGTTAAGACAACCTTAAGTAACATGCACTTTTCCTGATGCGTTCAAAGTCATATTCCACAAGCAGATCACTAATTTGTCCAGGGTAGAAGTACGGAACTCAGACCTAACGGGAGGGGAATGTCCCGTAAACCAGATATACAATTCTTGAAGGCCAACGAGACGAGATAGCCAGGACGAATCACCGGCGCTGGGCAAGATAAGCGCTGCCTTCCGAAGGTGCAGGAGCCCACAGAGAACACTGACAAGCTCCCTGCATTGAGGAGACACTGCAGGCCATCCGACGACTTCGATGACTTCCAGTCGTGGTGAATGCCTGCTGAGACTATCTGACAACACAGAAGACATGATGTTGGTCCAAAAATCTCCTCTCGGCGATTCCAGACAAAGGTAGATAAGGTTAGGACCCAGGATGTAACGCATGCATAAATGGAGATCATGAGGATCCCCTCTGCACCAGAGTACTTGAAGGTTGGGCACCAGCAGCGGCAGCGGCTGCAACTGTGAACAAAAACCCATCATGGTGTAGATAAACTCCGCATCTACGCATCTGAAAAGATCCGAGTCGATCTCTCCCAGGATTCGTACTCGAGACGAGTATTGCTCGAAGACCAACCAATCTGCTGTGGTTACAGGTCTCTGTATGACCTGACAGCGACATGATGAAAGCAGTCAGTATGATGGATTAGGATCGCAGAGGGCTAGTAGTACATACAATTTTGCCATCATGAGTCTTAATCCATAGATCTCGTGGAAGGCAAGTGAAGAGAGGTTCCAAATTCTTGAGCTTTGCCCATAGCACATCCAAAGCTATATCACTGAAGGCGTGGCAGACACGAGAGAGACCGGCTAGAGTACGTTGCGCTACCCCGTGTCGGAAGGAGCGTTCCCAGCGACAGTGTAGTGGACCAGAGGGATAAATGTCAGAAAAAATGTGTTCTAGAATCTCTGGAATGAGCAGGCAAGCATGCATAGCTAGTATTCTTCCGTGCGGTGGTGCCAACAGGGGTAATTCCCTCGAGCTACGTGGTCCTTATATACTATTTTCTAGTAGATTTCAAGATCCAGATCCTGGCCGAGTTAGGCTGTGGTTGTGAAAATTACTCGTCGATCGCTGTAGGCCAAGCCGCTCGATTCACGACTATTATGTAAATGAGATAACTCTTGAGGTAATAAGCTCCGCTCCTACTTTTTGTACATATAACTCCAATACTCAGATTCTCCGCTAGTCACTGCACCGGATCTCAGCTATAGAGAGGACTGGCCAGTGTGTTTTCGGGCGAAGGTGCGAACCACTCAGTCAGCGATTCCACTTTTCAGGAAGTCGTTCACTCGGACAATCCGCAACTTAGAATCGAAGAATCGATACTGTTCCAGTGACCTCGTAAACGTAGCCTATAGGGCTCCGTGAAAAACTACCCACGGAGTTAACGACGAGTTTTTAACTCACCCCCACCCTCGAGGGGTTTTTGACACGAGTTAAAAACTAGTTTTTGACCAGTTTTTGACACACTCAAAAAATGCGTTTTTTCAGGTCATTTTGACATTTTTTCGCTATGGTAATGCAAATGCCCACTGTACAGGCCCTCCCGGAGGCGTTGGAACTGTGCTATCCTGTAGTTGAGGTGTCCTGCTTGCCCCTTCCACCGGCTTCTCTGATAGTAAGTCCAACAATCGAGGAGCATCAAGATGAGCATCCTCGCTACCCACAAGTACTCTCGTATCACAAGACCTGTACATTGGATCACGCTCAATCTCTGGGTCCTCGCTCTCCTCCAACCAATTGTCCTCCGAGTCTGAATCAGAGTCCTGCGGCTCCGGGTTAGCCTCTGCTTGCGACTCGGAGTTGTCGTGTTTCCTTTTCTGACCGTTGCTATCGAGATCGACATCGAAAAGAGTACTGTGACCTGTCCAGGTCACGAAACTTAACTGTTGGTTTTGAGGGTGCAGCCAGTATTTGTTCCCGCGCAGCGAAACATGTGTGTCTTGAACGGGTCATCCTTCTTGTAACATCGGATTGCGAGCGAGATGAGCTTTGTATCAATTGGACGGCCACCTGGGCCTTGTGCAACTGGCTCAGGCGAGTCTTCATAGTCGCCGGCATCAATATCGAGTGCCTCGGAGTCACCTTTGGCATTTTCGGTGTTGGTAGAACTCGGAACCTCATGTGATGTGTCAGTGAATATTATTTTATATATATGTATTTCCTCACTGATTGCTTTGCACACTCATAGTGATAAATGGTGGTCCGCCACAGATCATGAACCCATTTTCGAAGCAGCACGGAATCGGGAAACTCGTTGAGGGCAAGCCGTTAGGACATCAACGACTGCAACAAGACCTGGCCCACGCTCTTGAAACTCGAACGGACACGGTGCCGACTCATCCTTCCGGCCTCTGGGTGCAAACGTGACCTCGAGCACATTATTCAGTGCGGCTTCGGTACTGCCATAGAGTTCGACCCTCTCCGGATCTGGAGCATAGTGCTCAAAATTATATTTGGAGTTTCCGAGGGGGATACTATGTGGAAGTTGTGCGAGTGCCGTTCGGAGGTGACTCAACTGTGCGTTGTTGCGCCCAATGTCCTCGAAGAAGCTCATCAAGGTAAATTTTTGTTGCAATCATTGAGCCGAACGCTCAATTGGACGGTAGTTGACAGATCGTCGGTCATATCTTAACGATTTTTCGGTGATTTCGGATGTTCGGATGGAGAATTCGATAGGCTATGTTCCCGGGATCATATACATATATATTTTAGTTTTTGACGAGTTTTTGACACCCCAATATCAACCCCGAGTTATCGACTCGTTAAAAACACGTTAAAAACCTGTCAAAAACTCCAACGTCAAAAACTCGGTAGTTTTTCACGGAGCCCTAGTAGCCTAGGTGGTTGGGTGGCAGTCATGTCAGGTGGGGTGACTGACTCAACTGGACATGTGCAGTGGCGCATATTCCAGAGACGTCCAACTTAGGCATTACGCGAAAATTATTCGACATGACCGGTCCCTGAGGCCTGACTAGTGACTCCCTAGGTTGGCCCTCTTTATCCCTGGCTATCATGTTTTGGGGTCGAGACGGAGGCGCAAGCGCACGAGGGGCGAAGTGGAGAGAAGTATCGGAGCGTACTTATTGTTCGGCATCTGGACCATATGAGAAGTGCGTGCATTGAATATGATAGAGATAATTTAAACAGTGAGCGGTGAAAGATGCTAGTGATACATGTCAAATCAAACAATCCCTCAATCAACGACAACCAGTCCATCGAAACTCTTCTTCCCTAACACCTTCTTCATAATCTCCACGGGAGTGAACTCTTCCTCAAGGTTCCTCACCTTCCCGTCCTTATCCACTTCCTCCCACTCATCCTCCACTTCCTCCGACTCATCCTCCACTCCCTTCCCCATAAACACCTTCAACAGCGACGGCGAAAACCCGTTCAGCAGCGCAACGCCCCTCCGCTCGCCAGTCACAGGGGAAGTGATATCTGGGTGACGTTGCGGGGTGGACAGGTCCCAGTACACGATCTGCGGCATCTCGTACCCTGCCTCCTTGTATGCCTTCTCAATGACATCATGGTTCGTCTCCCAGTCCGCTGCATCCGCCGCATCCGGCGTGGTCCCATTCCAATACCAATCATGCGAATAGTATCCGCCTTTCCGAGACACATCGAACTGCATGTCCGTGAATACAAAGATGCGCTTGATCATCTGGTCCTGAGGTACGGCGTGCTTCTTGGCGAGCGGCAGAAGGAGGTTGAGGAAGACAGCATTGAAATCGGTGTTCTGGGTCCACTGAGAACGCGACATCTTCATCACCGTCTGGCCGAGTGAAACAGTGCCTTCGGGATCAAGTACGACCATCTCTGGATTCGCAGAAAAAGTGATGAACGCGTCATTGAAAGGCGGCTTTGCAAGCCGCGCCAAGATAAGGCTAAGGGAAATAGCAGGCCAGATTGGAGATACGAAGGACTTGCGGGATGAACTGCGAAACTCATCTACCGTGCCCATGGACCCCGAGACGTCACAGACGGCGATGCAGTTATCCAGCTCCCCAGCCTCGCGCAGGCGCTCGAGGAGCGTTGCCCACTGTGCCTCCACTACGCGTGCTTGTGTCTGCGCAAGGTCATGCTTCTGCCGCGCGAGGGCCGTTTGCAAGGTCAGCTTCCCGTTCACTGGCGAAGTGTGCACGGATGACACGGCCTGCATGACAAGCTCGTGGGGGAGGAGCGTTGCACCACTGATATGCTTCGTTCCTGATTCCACATCCGTCAGGTAGGAAACAAAGCGGTCAGGATCGTGCTTAAAGAAATCGTCCTTTTTGTTATTCATGCAGACGGATGAAACACGGGAGTAGATGATTTCGGACCAGCGGTTGGCGGACATGAGAGGTTCGGGGAGGGACTTGAGGCGACGGGAAGGTGTAAGAATGTGGCGGCGGAGGAAGGAACGCAAGACATGCAATTCCAGAGCACTGGGGGTTAACGTGACAGGGATTTTGGATGCGAGGGAAGAGGTGATTTGCGCATGGTGCAGGAGGATGCAGATAGCAGAGGTGATGTTCGTGACCCTATCGTGCGACCCACCAGTAGATGGTGCCCATTTTGTCGCTAGGGAGAGCGAATATATCAGGGGCACGCGGTCCCTTGTCTTTCGCATCAGCAGGAAGGGAGGCTAGCTCCTGAAGAATCGAGGCATCTTTGACAAGCTGATCTGCGAATAGCCTAGAAACTGCGACATACAGAGCACGATATTTTGGCTGCTGTAGCTTCTCCGCAATGCGGGGCGTGGTTCATACTATGTGCCTGAACTCGCTTTTCCCTCGACCACGCTTCCTGCTCAGCATTAGACTCGAACTGAGGGCGAGAGTCGCGAAGCACATAGTTATGAAGGAAGTTGAAGCGCGGGTGCCTATCAGGAAGAGGATAAAGCTCGCCAACAGTGGCCAAGGCGAGGATGTTAAGAAGGTCTTTCCAGTACCCGTGAGGCATGTTCGTGCGTCTCTTGATGTCTTTGCCTTTGACAGGACGGGAGCGAGTACAGACAGGCTCTACAAGAAGATAGAGATTGGAGAGAGCAGTGCGAGGGTGATTTCGAAGAGCCAGCCAAACGCCATGTAGAAAAGCTCCTTGTCGGCCTTCCCATCATGGATGCTCCTGAGGGACCAGATGATTCGGAGGGTGAGAGCTGGGTCTTCAGCCCAAGCCTTGGAAAGATAACCATTAATGTTGGACCCAAACACACCGGGACGCATGCCCTGGAATGCGTCGAGTGTGGCTGAAAGAGTGGAACTAAATGCAGGCGAAGCCTTTTCAGTGAACTTGTGGTAAGCAGTTGAGCGGAGTGCATCCATCATAGCATTGGGATGCGCAGGAGAAGTTTCGGTGATTTTTAATCAGCTTAACATCCTCAGCAACTGGAAGAAGAACATCAAGGAAGTTGGGATTAGTGAGCTCAGGAATAGCGGGGAGAGTAACGTTCTAGGAGGAAGCAGCGGCAAGAGGGGCGGACATAGTAGTAGTCGACTTCTTAGCAGCGGTGGCAGCAAGAAATGAGCTAGGTCTGATTATTTCAAGTTGGGGTGACTTGGGTTGGAGTGCAGATCTTGGGGAGACGAATACGAACAAGTCTGGCCATCCCCTAACTGAAGGTAGGCACCTTATAAACGGCCAGACTGATGTCAACCGTGACGGTGACATTCTTAGTTTAGGTCAGTCACGATGACTCGACTACCTGAGAGTTCTCATCGCTATTATAATTAGGCACAGGCGGTGAAGCTTTGAAGATGAGTCGATGACTGTCGAGACTGACTGTTTCGAAATTACAAATTGAAAGCGGTACCGAATGTTGTTCGTGAAATTGCCACAATGTCGCGGAGTTTCAAGTCGGATGCTGTCTAGGGGGTCGCTTAGAATGTTCATCAAGTGTTACGCTCGTGAAGGTAGAATTGTAGGGAAGTCGATTCTGTTAGGAGGATACGCACCATATATATCATGTCAGTGAGTAGTAAGGTAAGTATCGTATCGTGATTCGGAATAAATACACGTGAAATGAGTACAGCTGCAGTTGCAAGGATACAGAAAGCATGGCGTCCGAGGTCAACTCGTTTGCATCACTGGTAGGAGCAGCTAGCTTGAGAAGCTAACTTCTGTCTGTCGTACTCTGCCTTGATGTAGTCCAGAACATCATTAACCAAAGGTCGTGTCTTGACGCATGACGACCAACATCGTTCAACATAGCACCAGTAAACATCGTTGATCGCAGGTTGCGTGGGTCGTTTTGGCGGAGTGCCCCTTGATTTAGCCACAATAACCAAAGTCTCCGATGTCATTTCGAAGTACGGGCGGCGGCCAGATAGCACCTAATAAAATATTTAGAACCATTCACTTGCGATGGAAAGAAAGGTCACGCATTACCTGCATCATGATGCACCCAAATGAATAGATGTCGCTGGCTTTATTTGGCTTGCTAACACTTTCGTTGGGATTTTCAGAATCGAGTGATAGAATTTCAGGAGCAGCCCAACGAACTGCACCCGGGCTGTGTGACGCAAAGAAAGATGTCTCATGCTCTGCCAGCAGTAGCGACAGGCCGAAGTCCGCAAGGACAGCATTTCCGTCTTCATCGATCAAAACATTATACTGAAAGTTTCATCAGCAGGGCGAACCGACTGTTGAGAATTCTGCGACATACAGCCATAAGGTCTCCGTGGATAATATTTCTAACATGCACTGATTGTTGTTTATAGTCTGAATGAGGTCATGGAGCCAAAAACAAATCACTCACAATACTGAAGACCTGAGACGATTTGGAAGAGCTATATTTTAACGGATTGTGAGTGTGTCTGTAAGATAGGTAAGAAAAACTTACGAGGAGAAAGAGACGATGCATGTTGGGCAGCAATTGCTCATTGGCGTGCCACATCTGATTTAGATATTTATCGAGAGAGCCATTTTTCATCCACGGACAAACTAGCGATGGGACAATCTCAAAACCGTCCGTCGTGCCATAAAAAGGCAATATATGCGTGCATTCCAGCGCCTGCCAAATAAAGACTTCCTGCCGCAGTTTCTGGATAGAGAATGATGGTAAATGCCATATAAAATGACTGTATGAGAACTGACTTTAATCAATCTGTCGATGTCTTCTTGTTTCCTTGATGTCACTCTAAAAGCCTTGACTGCGACGTCTTGCGGGGACATCTGGTAGGATCGGTTAATATTTTTCAGGCAAACCAATACTACATCCACGAACTTTGGTGCCATTTCGATCGAAGGAACCTAATTTGCACTTCCAGACGTTGCTGAATCCGCCACCACTGTCGGGGTACGACTCAATGTGTTCAATATAGTCCGTAAGATCGAGAGGTTCAGGATGGTATTTTTTGAGGTCGACATCTCTGAAATCAAAGATATTCAGACACGGGCTTAAAAGTGCCACATCTTTCACATAGGAATACACACACCTTTTTGCGTGGGGTGGCGTCAGTGATGAAGGGAGTTCATACTCGCAGTCAGGAACTTCAAACGTAGGCAGGACCTCGAAACTTGAAAGTGACCCAGCAGGCGATACCATACAAGGCGACTCAGAGTTAGTGATACTTCTTGTAAGATCTGGGACCGTCTTTGATTCATCAGAATCATTTCCCTATCGGTACACACTCGGGCACCGATAGGACTCACTGAAGTGGCACCTTCACTGGTGAAGCGTGCGACAGACAATGGGAAATCAACGCGCAGACTGCGCAGCCGTTTAATCATCCAGTCAATTCCTAACGTTTCGCCATTAGCCGTCAAGCCACCAGGTGGAAAACCACTCACTGTTAGATGTCAAATCCTCCGTACCTGGTTGTGACATTGGGCTGTGGCAGCAAAAAAGAGAAGGATGGGTGGAAGTTCCGAGAAGGGCGAATGTCGGGAGCTATGGCAAGTGTAGAGCGATCTCACCTTTATTGGATTGGGGGCATCCTTGCAGTTTTCATAGAAGTAAAGCATGAACATACACTTGCCACCGCACATCAGCATAACCTCTCATGTGCGAGTCTTCTGACCTGCCAGGACCTGCGATCTTGGCTGTAATTTCTCCAGAAATCAGGTGGATTATCACCGTGTTGGCACGGCGCCTGAGCCAAAATTAATGAATTTACTGTGGTAGGTTTAAGGTAGGTTTGCGAGTTCAATAGACCCTTGTACTCCATGATACAATTTGTTGATACGACCACTCACAACGCTGAATTGCCTCCACGAGAAGAGTGATGGGATCGCACATCGCATGCAGGACAGCTCAGCCGATCTGGAGTAAACCTCGCTGCTGTGCAGCGGCTTACCAGTGCTTCCGAGTCTCCGCGAACAACGGTCCTTACCTCGTCACATAGGCGGCAAGCATGTTACTGTCACTGTGTTTGAATGCACGATCTAACAGTCGTCATATGCTGAGTCTCAGTCAGTGTTCGTGGAATCATGTCTTGTAAATACCACACTTACATACCATATGTACTTAGTATGCCCTCAACTTCCTATTCCATTAGACTATCGTTCTTTCAAAGGTCGCGGCCTCGGAGTAAGCCGCTGTGTTCCATGGCTCCAGAGGTTTGGGGCTTTGAAGCCACGTGTACCCCTTATCTCTCGCAT
The DNA here is from genome assembly GCA_016584345.1 of Suillus ampliporus. Taxonomy (NCBI): domain Eukaryota; kingdom Fungi; phylum Basidiomycota; class Agaricomycetes; order Boletales; family Suillaceae; genus Suillus; species Suillus ampliporus. The sequence continues at coordinate 144,265 of JABCPV010000079.1, read as the reverse complement.
GCTACATCCTTTCTATAAACCCACCTTTCTATGAATGGGCCAATGGCATTGCGAACACCTCAATCCGATTGGGGCTGCCAGGAACATGGTCGAGACTAGTTCAAAGAGTTCAAAGTCCGCCACACCTCGCGGCGGTTGAATAGATTTAGTACATCCTGACTAGGCCCGGCTTTACAGGTGTAATCCGCATGTTGTTCTCAATGTGTGATCCTAATGATGCGGTGAAAGCGTTCATAGCTTGTCGATGGGAACCTTTTCCACCCGGTCTTACTACATTTTGCCGGACGAACCTTACCTTAACTTGAGAGGGTTTTCTGCCAGTGCATCTGAGTCATTGTTGCACAAGATGCTCACCTATCTTGGTTCCGAAACCAGCAAGGAAAACGGTGGTGTCTTCTTGACTTGGGTGAGTCTTTCAGTGCCAATACGACATAAATTGCAGGCATACTAATCAAATCAAGATTGTTGTGTACTACTAAGGTTTGCCTGAATCAATATGCTCAAATGAATTATAACACTGCTGTAGTCAGTCAGGTTTCATATGCCCCGAGATGAGTTGCCTTTGAATTTCCACTTGAAAGGCGCAATGACCGTGAAGATATCCACAGAACCGTTACCTCGAGGCCGAGAACACGCAAGAACCATGCTATGAAACTTGAGAACAAAGTTTGCCATGCGCATCAACTCGCTTATCGAGCGAACGGACATCATGTTTGTTAGTAACAGTGAACCAATAACTACTACCCGTGCTAGCCGTATCACTGAAGTGACGTATTGACGCTGCATGTGGATCGTCCAAAGACCACTTACAGCTATGGAAATTTGACGAGCTGCTTGAGCCTTAAGGCGATAGTGTGGATGTCTTTACATCCGATCATGCTCAAGTAAGTTGTGCATTGCTGAGCTGACTTCATGTTCTATTGGACTGGTTCATAGACATCAGTGGCTGTAAGCTCCCCATATTTAGCCAGGTGCCCGTCGAATGGACACAGGTGGGTGTTGGCTGGACACATGCGATGAAGGTTCGAAGAGATGTGATTCTGTGACCTGGGACAGGAACGATCGATTGAAATAGCATTCCACGAGACTCCCACTGCAGTTATGGCATGTTTGTCGAAAGGTATGAATATCGCCTGCATTCAGCGTCTACTCTCTAGTATCTGCCTCCAAGTGCTTGCGTATTAGCTAGAGGTCATGTCCAACAATCCGCTGGATAACGCCCCGACAGCCCCTCAACAGGACTCCGGCATTTCTCATCTGTTCACGTATTTTGGGCTAGTGGTGAAGTTGCCTCTAGCATTCATTCGGTGGTCGTACCGAGAAATAGCACCTGCGACTCTCCATTCGGTTTCTGAAGGCTCATGCTCGAATCAGCAAGGGGCCGTATTGAGTCCAGTCAACTCAGACTCCTGCGCCGTCCTGCGAAAAGGTCCCAACATGACTGTTCCTGGGTATACACATTACTTCCCTCGAAGACTTTATTTGCTGAATTTGACATTGGATTCTTCCAGGCAGATACCAACTGCCTTGCCAATTTTCAAACGACATGCTGTGGGAGGATCTCAGTGCTCTGCCCCTGATCTCACCAGGCAGGTCGTTCGTCGCGACATATACCCCACGTTGTCGGGTACGTACAGCAATGTTTGGCGGTCAATCTGGTATCATGACGGGCAAAAACGTGATGTGAGATTCACCTATTAAAATCCTTGATGTACGACTAACTTTCTTAGGTCGCGGTCAAGTCACTGAAAATTCCATTCTCCAATGAGGATGAGAAAAGTAAGAACCGTCAAGTCCGTTCTTTCCTTCGTGTCCGAGAGATTTTGCTCACGGATAGTTCAGAGACTGATGGGTAAAATATCATCCTGGGCGCAATTACTTCATGAAAACGTCTTGCCACTATATGGGGTTGCGCACGGTTTTGGACACTTTCCGTCATTGGTGACGCCTTGGATGAACAAGGGGTCATTGAATGACTACATCGCTACTAATAATTTGTCATTGCGGAGCAAGTTGGACCTCGTAAGTAGTCATTCAATGTGCGTGGCGTTTCTCATCCTTAAAATTGCGCGTTTTTAGGCCAAACAGGTGGTAGCTGGCCTCGCCTATCGTTGGTTTTCTTTCATTCGTCATAGCAATGGCTTTCGTTGATTAACATGTAGTACACGCTCATTCTGTTGTACATGGAGACATAACTGGAGTAAGACCTTTGTTCCTAGGAGTATGATACGCTAACACTGTCTAGCTCAACATCCTAGTGGATGACCAGGGCAGAGCGCAACTATCTGACTTTGGGGTCATGTTGTTACTCGCGGAAGTCCCGACGTCAGCACAACCATCGGGAGGGGTTCGCTCAGCCGTGCGATGGACTGATCCTCAGCTATTCGAGATGCAGAAAGAAGATATCAATCCATGCATTCCAACGGAGCAGACTGATCTATACTCAATTGGAAGTATCCTCCTGCAGGTATGGTGTATTATCTCTTCAGGGCATCTTCCGCTTACTATACTGCGACACTAGGTGCTCACAGGATCAATACCTTACTACGATATCAAGGATAACATCAGTGTCCTTGTATTATCTTCGAGAGGCATCAAGCCTAGGTGTCCTCAAGAAACATTTATCACCAGCGGACAGTGGAATTTTATTCAACGATGCTGGTTACCTTCTGGTGGACTACCTAGTCGTCCAACCATTGACGAAATAGAAGGATTTCTTGAGTCGGAGCTACAGATGGCAGGATTGCCTTAAGCGCAGGGCTTGACTCCGGTACGTAAATTAGCACGCTCATGACACGCTCATAGACAAGCATGTTTCATATAGCCTGCGATTGCTGTGCCGCTAGCTACATTCACCCGCGTTGCATAAATCCAGGAGGAAAGGGTCATCTTACTACGTTGCTCCTCGTCTTGTCTCACTACGGCATTGTAGAGCGTCATCCCACATGTTTGATTGTCACCAGGATGTTGTGTTCTTGTTCCATTTGATCTTTGCGTGTAGTTACTGCAGTTAAGACACTCATGGATCCGAGTCGCGACCGAGAAGATGACATTAAGACTAAGAGTCCAGTACGACAAGATCCCCCCTCCCCCACATATGCCTACCGGTGTTCAAAGCTCTCCGCATCATGGAGCTCCTTGCACCACAAATGAATATTTTCTTGCTTGGCGTTGAACTAGGGCCAGCGGGCTAAGCCTAGAGCAATGGCAAAGCAGCCTGGAGTGATGATGTGGCTACAGGACGAACATGCGGAGATGTAGTCTAAGTGCTGACTAAGCTATGGAAAGGGTCGAAGAGACCTCGAGTGCGTAGTCCTTGCCCTTGGGACCCCCGGTCCAGCGTCTTTAGAGCTTTACATAGACTGCTGATCGGTCAACCACCATTTGAGAGTAGATGACGCATGTGAAAGGATCATTTCCTTGGAGCATTAATCTTGTTTCTCCCTTCGAGTACTGTTAGATTCCCCGCACTCGCACTCCACATCCCTCGTCTGTGCACACTCTATTCCTCTACTACCACTGCGTGTTGTCTAAATTTTCTGCTAAAGGAAACGTGAGGGGATGTGGGTATCGGTTGCCTTTACCGGTCCGAAGAAGATAAACTCCACTGCCGCTGTAACTCTGAGGACTGGTGCATAACTCATTCAAGGTCTTTCAGTTCGCCCTGGATTCTATAGAATATTTGCCATGAAATATATCAATGACAACCAATATTCGTCGTTCGAGAATCAACATACCTCGCACTTCTGACACCTGGCACTAGCATCGTCCCTACAATACGGACAAAAAGGCGCCCTACAACCCGAACACTCGCCATTTTCCATGCAGTCCCAGCAATAAACATTGTCGCAAGACCCACAACAGAATTTGCGCTCGTCAAAGCAGTCTGCGCATATACTGCGCGCGCATGCGCACGTCGCCACGAGGAACAGTGCGCCATTGTTTGGCAATGAAGACCCAGACATGTCTTCTTCTATGCAATTGTTGCATAGCGTCGTCTTGTCACATTCTAGGCATGCGTTGATGTATTTGCAGAGATCAAAACAATAAAACATCTGACATCCTGGACAGCCTCTACCGGAATCCTGGAATTTCTTCTCTCGAGCACATGCGCCACAGACCCAGACCCATCCGCAAGGGCAAACTATGTGTCCGTCCATGGACGCAGCACAATCAGGACAGACAACGTTATCATAACCATGTCCCCAAGACCAACAGTCGGTCCCGCTGCATTCGTTGAACTTGACAGCAGATTTGCAAGAACGACATGCGATAAATTTGGGAGGATGTGTGACTTTTCGGGAATGTTTATGCAAGGGGATGGGTTGCCCGATGCACGTTAGCATGAGACTTGGGCAACACCAGTCCCGGCAGATCATACACTGGATAAGCGACGGAGGCGAGTGCTCGTCTGCAAGACATGCAGGACAGAAGATCTCGCGATCGTGAAAGTGACAGGATACCACGGGGACGAGGTCGGCACCTGCACACTGACCATGGGCGTTGCAGGTGACGATGGAGCAACCACTGCACGCGATGAGACGATGTGAGCAGATCGGACAAGGAGGATTGTCTGGAGTGGACGGTGAACTGGCTAGTGAGTGGGGTATCAAACCGTGATCGACGAGTCGCTGGTAGTAGTTCTGCGAAATGGCATTATTTGGATGTGAAGTGCCTTGAATGGGAGGTCGTGCGCACCTGGACACCAACCTCTGAGAGATCCATCATTGTTGTCCTAGCATAAGAGCAAGCCTCAGGTTTTGGTCCTCGAGTTCACGTGTGTCATTGACTGGCGCCAAATCAAGCTAGGTCTCATGCATCATGCATCATGGTTCATCGAACCACGAACAGAACCAATGATTAGTGAGACCTTGGTGTTCTTATTGCTTGAACTTCGAACCGGATTTCGCATAACTGCAACAGTTTAGGCCCGCCGGTCAACACTAGGCTCCTAGCCTCGACAGCTCCTCTCACGAACGGTTTTGAATCAGCAGAGACAAGTGCACCATATGACAGCAAGCACGACACGAGCCACAGTCACTGGGTCGAACCGGCTTACTATTAGTCAGCGCGGAGTTGTTCGCTTGCTCGGTTATTCATGAACCAGTACTTACCTGCTACCATCATTTGAACAACGCGACTGTCCACACTCAGCTTTTCGGGATGATGACGTCGGCCCTCACAGCGTTTGATAATTTTGATTGTATTGCAATGGGAGCACATCATATCCGTCGCGGTGGAATGTTTAGCATGACGCCCCTATTTCCTCGCAATACACCCTGACGAAGGATCACATTGGTCTCACTTGTCCCGTCATAATGACTACCAAGTACGAGACCTTTGATGATAGCAAGTCCGTTGCTAACGCACCTCCCTCGTACGACACAATTTCTACCGGATTGTCGGCACATTCCATCAAATGCAGACGACCATCTATATTCTCCTTTCTATCGAGGAACATGCTACTGTACTATCTCGCATCCGTGATCTCGTCTCTGCTCTCGATGTGACCTCTTCCTCTGTCGCGTCAATTGTCAATGCCTGCGCTACTGCTCTCACAGTTGCGCAGTTCTCCGACCTCCTGCAAACACCCAATGTCGAAGGACACACGGCACTGTATTGGGCAGTTGTGAATAATCGGCGAGAAGCTTTATCGGCGTTTACTGGATTCATTTCCGAATTTTTGTCTGCTTGCTCTTAGCAAACATGCATTATTTACGCAGCTGGATCTGGGAAATATTGATGGTAAGTGCTTGGTAACGCCCACTCGAGAGTGCATTTATTCATGCACTTATCAACCAATGATTAGTCTTTGAGACGACTTTTGGGCTGTCTACTAGATGAGATTCAGGTGCATGAAGGAGACACTGATGAACTGGGCTAACCAGTTCGTTGCTTCTTTCCGCATCAGGAGGTTCCAGAAGCGTCTGCACACTACACAGAAATTTAAATGTGCATTTGTCGCACGAGGTGTGTGGCTCATATCTCTCGGGTTTTCCTCACGTTGATATTATGACGCCAATTCCTGCAGGACGCATATGGTTGTTTCGCTTTTATCTAGACCCTAATTGGAAGTGGTGCCTCGAGTGGGGTGTCTCTTCGCCTAGCTTTCCAGCGTGTACAAAATCAGTACTAGTTCTGATAGATCCTCACAGAGGGAGGGTAACCTGAGGGTGAAACCCCACCTCAAGGGCTGCGCTCGGTGTATTCAGAACCCATAGAGACGCTTGTGCCAGATGTGTAGGTTTGAATCTGCTGACTCATTCCAACCCAAGGTACTGATGGGTTTACGATTCCTATGGGACTATTCTTGTCTCTCCCATAGGCCACGCAGACCTGGTTGTCATATATGATATGCGGGTGTAGCCGGCACGGCTTTCGTCAGCATTCTGTGGCGGATGGGCGATTGGGTGATGCACGAGTAAGTCTTTCGCTTCCTCAGCTCCATCCGTGTCACAGGATGTGTTTGGAGTGGTTATTTTACCAACTGACATGTTTTGTGACTCTTCTCCTTTATTCAATTCAACTGATGTTGCTGTAGTGATTCTCTGTGTCGACTGCGATGGCACGCTACACGCACAACTGGAGATTTCACTCAGTCAATAGTAGCGATTTTGACATTTTTGGTCGACAGTGAGAATAGGAAGAGGGTGATAATTGATCAGGATACATAGGATGCAATCTGTGCTGCGGGGCCGACTTTTTCACGGTGATGCATATCAATACTGTCAACCAAAGCGCTTTGCGTGTAAAGAGGCATTCTGAGAAGATCACTGATGCCCACAGCTCTGATTTCCTAAATCGCTGGCAAGACTTCCTTTCGTGTGGGCAAAACCTTCTTTGGATCGAGTGGTTCACCAGGGTGCAAGCCTGTACCAGTACGGTAACTTTCCTGCTTCCGTACCAAATGCGCGCTACTTGCCTTGAGTGCACTCAACCAGCCGTTTCTGGATCTTGTGCTTTTCGCAATTCGACGATGACGCTTTTCCATATATACCACCATCTAATGGTCATCATAGACCCCAGCGGCTCACTGCAGACCAAAAATAGCATGAGGCCAAGTAAACACTATATTCAAGTTTACAACGAGACGAGACTACAAAACTGCGCCGTAAGTACTTCAGTCATATTCTATGTATTCAAGTGTTTAGATGTTCCTCTATTTCCAAGATCTCCATTGCTCGAGCGGCAATGGAATTTGTTCAGAAGCAAGCGCGTTGATCAATTCGGGAACAAACTGCTCGTACGTCGTGCCATAAACCATACTGCATCGATGTGAAAGCAGAAACACGACTCACCACTGTAGTTCACTGTCGCGGCATGTCACTCACTGACATTCATCGATGACCGTGTCCTACCATGCCGGGTGAGTCATGTGGTTAAATCTAGGATGCAAACCACTCATACTCACAATCTCGTCGACGAATGTCGGCACACATTTCTGCCCAGCGCAGCACGCTACTTCGGAGCAAATGCTGGGACAACTGTCAGTGTCAGCGTCACTGGCAGATATGGATACTGTCAAAGCAGCAACAACGGCAAGGACGAAGGATAAACGCATTGTTCGTGAGGATGGGATATAGGATCAAATAAATTTGAAGGGGACGGTCGGAAGACGACCTGCTTTTATGTGCTGAGTATTGTTCTGGTAGAACTTCGTGGTGATGTAGGAAGAACCTATCCACCTGAAATCCCCTTTCGAACAGATAATATCTGCTATGCCAGCAGATCGCCAAGAGACTTCAAAATCGACTTGCTCTCAGCTGATATTCTATCAGCAGAAGAACTCCAGCTCCAGGACACGATGGTGATGTGTCAGCGTTGTTCTTCGAAGCACAAGAAGTCAAAGACAGTAAAATTTATGGAAAATATAATTGATCCTTGTTCACATGGTCCTAAGATCTTGAGAACTTCGTTCACGCACGGTTACAAAGATGGTCCGACCGTTAGACGTGCGTTGATAGTCTGCATGTTTTGTCAAGCTTTTTACTGGTAGTCAACACTTCGGCGGTAACGGATGAAAATTCCGTGCAAGAAGCGGCAAGTTGTACCGAACTCAGCTCTTAGAAGCGAGGTGAAGTACTACTTCTAGGTAGTAGAACTACTTATGTATCGTGAAAAGTAGATGTGTGATTGCCATTATATGCATTGCGCATGCAGGGCACATTGGTACACCTGCAGCCGCAGGATGTGTCATAAAAGCTTAATAGCGCAGATTATACCTTTGACCTTCAAATATCATGTTATATATAATGTCGCTCGAAATACTTTTAATTTTCATTATTGACGGATATTCAACTGCTGAAGCCAAGCTGACTCAGCACTGATCATGAAATGTTTAACCTGCACAGCTTTCGCATTCGTACTAGTACAGCTCGAGATGTATCAACTATCAATGTCTGTAGTAGGTGCTGCATGAAGTGTTGTTCAGGTTGTGGCAGCCTGTCAAGCCACCTTGTCAACCACCCTCACGTCGGTCAAGCCACATGCAATGTCAGTCCCATGCCAAGCCCCACCTATGCTGCGTCAAGCTTCATTTTGCCGCGTCACTGCCTGAGTCTGCCTCGCCATGGCTGCATCAGTATCCCATCCGAAACCTCACGCATGCCGCGTTCAATCCCCTATGCGCATTGTGCATCAGTACTGCAACAGTTTGTCCAGGGGTAACTAACACGTATATTTTCCGTCTATCGTGCTAGTTCAATTACTAACAGCATCTCCTTCCATCCCAACAGAATCAGATCTGGCCTGTAACGTAGCTCTAACTCTTTGACATTATTTGCTAAGCACTTTGAGAGTTGCGATGGTCAAGTGGCATCCGTCGCAGAGACCATTCCTCAAGCACCTCCTAGTTTCATTTTGGCTCCTATGGCCTACTCAATTTTTTCTATCCTTGCAAGAGAGTCTGGTTCGAGACTACGCTACCCACTGGCGCGTATTTTGAATGTTTAATTCCTTTTATTGTTTGACATATCTTCAGATGGTCTCCAGCCCACTGCGAAAGAAGCACCTTCGAACCTCACAAAGAAGGGGAAACGCGCGGCAGCATGACACAGACAATATAAGATTACTGACACCCACTTAAGGGAGAAACGAGATTAATGGACAGAGGAAATGATCCTTTCACATATGTTATGTACTCATCTTCAGTGGTGGTTGAACATTCAACCGCGGATAATGGCCGTGTGGGAGGACAGTGCGCGAGAGGAACGTTGCTGCCATTCAAAATAGTGGCACATGCGAGTCTTCTAACCTGCATGTCCCCATCAAGATAATACGGCTTTCGCACTCGTCTACACGACGAAAGCAGGCCAATCAAATATCTTTATTCATTTTCATGTACAAAGGATACGTAGTAAGTCCGCTGCATAAAATATCTGCACAAAATTATTGAGATAATACACGAGAATACAAAGGAAGATCAATAACTTAATAGTCCGCCAATTTATGAGTCTACCAAACTGTGTGCGGTCTCCGAGGGAAGCTGTGCTTTTCCCATCAATTCAGTTAGACTATGGACGAGCTGATCGATCTGCGTGAAACGTTCACTGAGGCGGAGATCAAGCTCAGCAAAGCGAGATTCCACTATTGCAGCCAGATTGTCGACTCGCGAGGAAAGCGAGGCCAAAGTTGTCTCGTTCGAGTTATCAACTGGCTCGTCTGGTGTTCCATTTTCGTCTTGAACCCTGTCTTTAATCTTGACCAGCCAATGTTTGTAAGGGTGGTGAGCCGTGACCACGTTGAATTCATCGCGGAATGCGCAATCGCCGCATAAAGCAATGGCAGTCAGGAGTTCTGTGATCGTGTAAGCTTCGTGCTCCTTTAGACGTGGTATAGAAATCTGACCTCCGCAGGTAAGGCATACGTACAAGATGCCCTTCAGCTTGACACCACATTCAGCACAAATATAAGCATTCCTTTTCGCAACCGAGGTTTCAGTCGTCCCCCTGGATGCCTCTCCTGAGGTTCCGCTTAACTTCTCATCATCTCCCAGAAATGCGAGAGAGGCAGAAGATGCATCCACTTGAGCTTTAGGAGCTTCTGTGGAATCCGGGATTTCCGGTCCATCTGATTGTGTTTGGGATTCTTCTTCTTGCATATTCAATGATCCTTCTTGCGGTGCTGCAGTGGCAGGCACACAAGCGGATAAAACAGCGGATAAAAATTTCCTAGCATACCATCTAACTCGCCTGTAGCGGCCATATGGTAGCGACATGCGAAAGACAAGCATGTTGTGTGTCGGCTTGTGGTCGGATGGGTATTTGTGATCCGAAACCGGTAAAGATTCGCATTCTACACACACATCATATTCATCTATATATGCAAGAAGATCAGTCATCTCGCGCGGGAGGGTTGCCTCCATCACACTCACCGCACTCACAATCTATACAACGGTGAAGGACATCACTGACGAGGTAATGGCATGCATCGCACTGACACCTGAGCACCAGAAAAGGAGGTGGTTGAACAATGACAGATAGACAGAAGCTGGACTTACTGGAACAATCGTCTGCGCATGTGGAGTTCAGCTAATGAATTCCACCTCTCGACGTCTACAGGCGGTAGCTCTTGGGACAGGATATTGAACCTTTCTTTGTCCTTCAACGATAGGTAAGGCGGGATAACAGAAGGGTAGAAGGTTCGCATATTGTGGAGCTCATTCATGCACCGCAAATAGATATATTCTTCCCTGCCAGTGTCTTGTGGCTGCTGACCGGGATTAAATGCAACGAACTTCACGGGTCTTTCCAACACTTCGTTGTCCTCTGCCAGACTGAAGGGACCAAGCTTCAGTGCTGTCGTATCAATCTCCAGTTTAGTGTCATCAAGCCCAAAATCGTGGGCTTCCCAGTATTCGGTGTCATCTGAGGTTAGTTCTGGACTGTACCAAAAGTTGTACTATTGCGAAGCGTCAAACCTAGGAATCAATACAACATTGCTGTCTCCACGCACCAAGCCATGGGCATACCAAGTGAATCTCACTTTTGGATCGTTTCCCTGCTGGCGAAATGATTCTGCGACGGTGGAAGGAAATAGTTCATCACAATACAGCCCGGAATCATACCTGCCAGTTGCTCCACACGCAGAGACATCCCATCCAAGATATTTTCTATCGTTTGAGTTGCAGATTCAAGTTCTCTCTCCACCAGAATTACTGTGCTGGCGAGTGTCATAATCTGTAAATGCCTCCTGATGACTAGGTAAAGCAAAGGCAGCAAGAACTGAACAAGCACTCAAGTAAGCATTCAGTACAAGCACTAAATGAACAACCCACGTTTTCAATGCGACCAGATCCGAAGAGTTTGATAGAATCTGTGGAGTCGATTTCATACTTCACGACGTTAAGTTTATCCGCCAAGATTTCCTCCTGAGCCGTGCGACGCCGAGCAGCCAATTGCGTGAGATCCAAGTCCGAATCCTCTGATCCAAGTTCTGCAAGAGAACGAACGAGTCGTTTGATGCCTGTCTGCTGTGTAAATACCTCCGTCCGAAGGTGAGCAGAGGGACAAGTGACAAACCATCGATAACATATGAATTCAGGTATGTGGCGATGCACCTCCTGTTTTCTGGAAGTGCGTCTGCTTGCACATAAACCATGCTGTTTAAGACCTGTTCAATTCGTGTGTGGTAATATTGGCCATCCACTCTCCAACCTTCGCAGACGTAAACAATGCAGGCGCGACCTGACCATGACAATGCTCACCTGCTGCCCAGTACGCAAGTGCTTGCGGCAGACTCCAGCCCGACGGTATCGCAGAACTGAAGGCATTCACCTCCCTTACGCTAACCAAGCCATTCGCATCGCTGTCGAAGCCTTCAAATAAACTGGGAACATAGAAAACGGACAAGTATTTCAAGCACCACTTGTCTGCAGGGTCAACTGCCGGAAGCTCGTGGTATCTGAGATCGACTGCTGGAAGCCCGCGATCCTCTCCTTCTGAATCGGATGTGACGGAGACAGTAAGGGTTGGGGATGGGACTTGCACCATCAAAGATGAAGTGCCCGATGTTGCTTGTGCAGGCGGAGCATCATGACGGAGGCGGGAGAAACGATTCAAGTAATAGTCATGGAGTTCTGCGATGAAGTATAGCGCCTTGACACTTGTTGTCCATTTCTTGGTGATGATAAGTATGTACTTTGTTCACGCCTGCACAAACACATACCATCTCTTTCCAGATATATCGGAGGTGCTGGTGGAATTAACCGAGTTAGTATTGCATGAAGTCGAGTTTACTGGTCCTTACTGGATCCTTGACCCGTCGAAATCTGCTATTGAAGGCCCATATGATGCGTGCTTCGGAATCCTTGATAGCATCTTTGATGTCAGATGTCTGTGTATCAAGCTTGAACATGAAAAGCGCGCGGTTCTCGTCGAGTAAGCTGCGTAAAGGAGCACGCAGTTCGTGAAGCAATGAGGCATCGAGGCGGTACTGCTCAACGACTGATCCGCTCGCCGAAGCGGTCTTGGAAGCAGGCTTATTGACATCTTTGGAGGGAGGATCGGGATGCGCTTTACTCTGTGGACGTACTTCCCGTTGCTCGGCGATTTTCAGTAGCTCTACTAATTTGTCTTCGCTTTCCAAACATTTCTCCCTTCCACCGCGCATTTGCACTTCTTTCTCGAATCTCGCTTCACGTTCGCTCGGCCTCTGCATCAGCTCCTCCAGCTTATCGATTGCAATGTCAACTCTCAACGTCGTCCTGATATTTAAGGCGAGCTGGAGGTCCTGCGTACGCTGGGAAAAGCTGTTGCAAATTTTCAGGAACTCGCTCGCCCAATGGGACGATCTGAAGAATTTCACTGGGAACGGGGTTCTTAATGGGTATCGTCCAAGAATCTGAGGGAAACTAACCAATGAATTTTGACTTGTAGTATTTGTCAATGGCATTCCCGCAATCCTGAATATCTTGCTTGATGCCGTCCGTGACGCGTTCCAGTCGCCCCCGAATTTCACCATGAGGTCTCATGATGGCAGGGTCTTTAGTATCCTTAAGTCTACCAACGAATTCAATTAGCGAAAGTCATTTGGGATTGGCATCAGCCGACGAACTGGAGAAGCATGATCATCATATCAGATGCCTGGGCTATCATCAACCCGACTCTGCGATCGTTCTCTCTTCGCGTTAGCTCAAGATTCACGACAGCCTTGAAAGCGAGTATAGCCACTGCAAGTTATCTATTGGCTGGGTGGAAACATCGACAAGTGGGATACACACCACCAACAAACGGGTGGACCTGTTGCAGAACATCCAGGGCATCCATCAGCTTCTTTGCCTCTCCCAGAAAGTCGCCCATATTCTTCTTTGAGAGGTCCGCGACCATCGCGTCAGATGCTGATTTGAAGGCGGTGGCATTCTGGTTGTAGAAATCGTACACTGATCCACCTTCTTGAATGGTCGGGGAAATTAAGTTCTCTAGACGAGGACATGGTAATCTGAATACTACACCAAATGACTGGGATAGAGTGACAATGACGAACCTGCCCGGTCCCACTCGTCGAGCTTTCTAGCTGACGTCGAGTCCAAATTTATGGCATCATCCAATGCCTTCTGCGTTCGTTCAATCGTAATGTCACATATGACTTGTTCTTTGTGATTCATTGTGGCTTGTGCGGCAGGGAAAGAGCTCGTCAAGTAATAAGGGAAGACTGAAGAGACTGCGGATAAGTACTTACTTAAGCATATCAAAAGTAGACGATTAATGAACAAGCTTACGAATTCATTTATCTGGATCCATATGGCTTGACATCAAAGGCTGGACAGCCTAGACTTAGAAGGAACGACTGTCTTCCTTCTATTTGGTCTGACTAAGGGAGACTAGCCTGGACTGTGTGCTCCGATCAATTGATACTGACTCTATGTCTAAGTGGACTTACCAACCGAGCGCTTAGCACTGCTTAGCCGCAGAGCTTGCTCTTGTAATTTAAAGCTCACCTTCTGCCAGCCTCCAGGGACCAGGTATATAGCTATGCAGCCAGTAGTGGTTGATGTACGAGAGGACTGACGCCATCCCAGAACTACGAGGGCAGACCAGTTAGATGTGGAAAGAGTAAGAAAGGTAGGATGATGCAGGCTAGAACTCAAAATCCAAGCAACTTTTTACAATGGGAGCGTACCATCATGATTACATCAGTGACCGACGCATTTTCAAGCGTCGCAACGGTAACTTTAGCCATGCCCTGGGTAGTCGCATTGTTTAAAGACGGTGGTCGGCTCGTCACTGGTCTGCGCATTGGGATGTGCAAACAACAACCGACGTTGCCAGCAATATTGCCAACTTGGCAAATACACTTCATCTGTGAATGTTTACCTAGAAGACTTACAAATGAAGTGTATTTGGTGGTTTGCGCTATGTATAGCTCAGATATCGAACTACCTCGACGTCTCGATGTAAGAAGAGTGAAGCTTGGATGGATCTCAGAAGACAAAGCAAGACGTAGCAAGTACAACTCCATACCTCACGGTCGCGTCACGTGTTATCGCATCGGATATACGCCCAGTGCCAAGCGTACGCGTATAATACTATGCAGCTACAGATTGTCTGCGTACCACAGATGCCGTGTAGGTTGCAGAGTTCAAAATCCATGACTGGGTTTACAACGATGACGATGAGGGCAAAGTACAACACAAATGAAGGAAAATACAGAGCAACAGAACAAGACGAGTGCAGGACAAGATAGAAAGAAAAATCAAGAACCAGATGGAGAGGAAGACAAAGGAGTGAAGGAACAGATAGATAGATTTTGCAACAAAAAACCTCGTGTATATCGATGCATCCTAGGGTAGATGCAGCCCTTTCCCGACACCACACGGATAACACCATCATCCACCCTGTTCTAATAAACCAACTTACTCACACTCAAGAACACGACCACTCAGCTCCGTCGTGAACTCACCCGTCCCCAGCTCCCCTCACTACTACTAACCTCACTGCCACTGTCAAAATCACTCCCCTCATCAAAATCAGAAAACGGATTATGGGAACGTGCACTTCCAATTCGCGGACGCCGGCATTTCCTCCCCATCTGCGTCTGACGCCTCGCCGAATGACATAAACTCATCCTCGCTCGTCATCGAGGGCGACAACGAGCTTGCAGCAGCCGAGAGGGATGCACGCTGCTCGGGCGGGGAGAGGCTGCACCTCACCGATGTGCACGGGTGGGGAGACTACATCGAATGGTGAGCCAGAGCGGCTGCCGCTGCTCCCAAGGCTCATAATGTCGGTGTTGGGGGAGGAGAAGGCGGTGTGTGAGGAAGGCGGGGAGAGTAGCACGGGCGGAGTGGACGCGGCGGGGTACCGTTCTGATAGTGATTCTACGAGACTGGATATTTGCACTCATATCCTGGTGCATACTCGCGGTGACATCGTTGTTGATATTGATGTTAACGTGTTGGCCCTCGACATCAACGTCCACACGCCTGCCCTGCACACCCACAGTTATGCGCGAGCTCGACTGCCGCAGAGAAGATCCTGCTCGACGGTGCGCGGGAGCGCACGGGCGTGCGCACAACGGGGGAGAATGGGCGCTCGGAGTAGGCAGCGCTCGTGCGGGGGGTGTCAGGGAAGATGGGACCGAATGGCGGGCTAGGGTGAGCGGAGGACGAGGGGGAAGTTGAGGCAAACAATATAGTAGCGTTACCTTCGTTCTCGTCCCCGTCCTCGCCGTCGCTGGGGGTGTGGGAGGAGGCGCGAGAGTGGGCGCGGGTGGGCGTGTGAGTGGATACAGAGAGGGATTCTGTGAAAGGGGAGGAGACGTTGGAGATGACATGGGTGGGAGCGAGCGGAGTGTGCATGAGGGATGTGAAGGACTGTTCATATTAGATCAGCATTCGGAAGGGTGCGGTACGATGGGAAATGGAAGACGCACCTCGTTTACTGTGGTAGATATACTCCCTTCGTCTGTATCAGGGATTACTCTGACTCTCCGCCTCACTCCCGTGCCTGGAGCAGTGCGATGGACATCGTTCCGCCATTCTTCGAGGTTGAGGCCCTCTAGTTCGATGGAATCTCCTTCCACAGGGGTCCTTTTCCTCGGATCAGCACCGCTGGGGCCTGGTTCTCTATCTCCAGGCCCTCTGGTGGATGGCACAGGAACAGGACCTCTGCGTCGAGCTTGAGCTCGAGCACGACGTTCATCTACCCAACGCTCGATGGCAGGGGCGATGTGGGGTTCGAAGACGAACTGGAGAGTAGATTAGAGGGGTGTTTTTGGAAGCGGGAGAGGACGGAATAGGATGTTTTGGATAGACATAAAAAAGAAAGTTACCTCTTTAAAAGCAATCACAGCAGCGAAACCTGCGATAGCCGCAACGACATACACCGCTACTGGCGCTGGCATCGTGATCGATTCGATCAACAGCTGACTACTAGCCTGGGGAGGTTGAGTGCTAGGGGTCAGTAACTAATTCTAGTTAGTTGGATGTGTGGGATGGGTTGGATGATGTCGAGGCGGTTTGTGGGCGTCGTCGACGGCAGTGAGGACGAGCAGAAGGAGGTAAAACAAGTTGTCGCTTGCTGTGGTCGATCGCAGCAAGCAAGCCTAGAAAGCGCCCGTTCCGCTCACCCAATCAAGTTCTTATTCGCCCGAAGCCCGGCCGGCTCCTTCCGAGTTTATCCTCGCCGCTGCAGCGCCACTTCTGTCAAGTGACTCCCACTGCTGGCCACCCTCTTCTCAGTCACCATGCTGTTCGAAATAATTGTCAAACCACGGGGCCCGTGCTGCGACTTCAAGAGGTAATTTGCGGTTCTTTCATATCCCGTATCTTTGTGATATCAGGTCTGTGTCAGCTAGAACTTGAGAATAAGCGTAACACTGCCGTTGTTCTCTGTGGAACACCCATCGACTAATCAAGCGTCTTTAAGTTCCTGACGCGCCTCGATGCACTTTGATCTTCGGTATAGACATTAAGCGCTGAAGCGCTTGATATCGATAGGCACGGATCAACATGGCTGTGCCGATTCCCGAAGCAAGGGTGTGTTATTTCGTTGCTGGCGTGAACATGAATCCCCCCATCTGTGGAACTACTCCTGCACTCCCTTTTTTCAGGTTGCGGTCCGCATACAAATTTCTTGGTGAGTTTTCTGGTTCATCGAGTGCGTTTACACCATTACCTTTCAATAAGGTTGCGATGGCTTGTAAATCGCTGCTGGTTCCGTGCATGTCGGCTTGATATTTCCAGTGGTGGACCAACACCTCGTTCTGGATGCGGAACACACTACTAGCTGGTCACATTCAGAGTCATGCGGATATCTTGCTTTGTCGGCAATTCAAGCTGCCATCCCCTTGATAGTCCTTTATCTATTTCTTCGCACAGTTGCTAGTAGGTGCGCAGTGCCACATTCGGCTTACCGAAAATATTGTGATCATTGACTGGTACCGCTTTAGTGGCATGTCATTCATATTTTTTTTTCGAACACCCTTGGAAGGTGATCATGTATATGTCGCCACTCGCCACCATAAAAATACTAGCACCGCTTAAGCGGGCTATTCACACCTTTCATTGGTTTTTTCTCCCATTGTCGTCCTAATGCCTCCCATTGCTAATAGGTTCTGCTGTCGTCGACACCTAGATGGTACATTGGTAGCATTTACGAAATCATTCAACTATACACTTACTAATAACGGACTAGTCTTTCCCATGTCAGCAGCTCAAATTGACCACTACCACCTCCACTTATCTATACCTCAAGGTCTTAACCGCACTGCATGTGAGCCTTCGGGGCATATATCAGTCACTCCTCCAAGTCGCATAACATTCAGGTAAGCGCAGTCAGTTTTCAACAACCGCTTCATCGTTTTCGTGTCCTTGGCCGCCACCCAAGGATAGAAAGGGCCCTATTGCGTTCCGTGCCACAGTCCACGTCATTCATGCTGTTTTCCCGGTTGTAATTCTATTCACCACGAATACATTCAACCACCGCGGAAGGGTACGCGTCGTCACCTTTCAGTACCTCTCCTAAGGAGTCACCTTTTAGTGGGTTTTGTCTCCAATGAAACATACGGGTGTCGTCCTAGGCCGCCACCCAGAGTAACGGTATAAATCCAGCGCGATGGTGAGCAATTCCCTCACCTCACACAAAGCATCAGCCTAAGCAAACCACCACATCGTCCATCCCTCTTCATCTCGCAAACTTCATTATGTGTCTCACAAGAAAGTGTCTGGAACGTTGCACGAGGTGCGGGTGGGACAGGAGGACAGGATTTCACCAGACAGACATATGCGACGCCCGGCAGCTTTGCGATATCGCAAATGATAGGAGCAACCCGGAGTACAACCGCATTCCTCATTCGCAGAGCGATATTGCTAGGTACAACAGGACTTGCATCGAGAGGAGCAGTACAGTGGATTTCATATGGAGATTTGTAGGATCTTGTGCTCATTGCCCGCGGTGAAAGCATGTCGGTTTCTGACTCATCGGAAGAATCAAGGTGCGGCTTCGGGTTGATAGTTCACATTTCGTACTTTCGTTTGATGCGAGTTTATTAGGATGTCCGCATCTCGTATGTAGGGAGGCGGCACATGTTTGAAATGTTCAGACCATTCAAGTTGTAAATTTCAATAATCAAGCTTTGTTCTAACGGTCGTGTGATGCGCTCAGCATGTTCTTTCATATTACACGAGTGTTAGCAGCGAAGGGATTTTAATTACATAGTTCAATGGGAGTGATTTATGGGAAGTTTTTTTTACAGGACAGACCGTCTTCCTTCTTTTACTCTGGGGAGACTAGGGGATTCCTGATGTGCCATGCGGCCCAAATGAAGCCCAGCACAACCAATACAGGGTATCCAGAATAGGAGCCGATGAATGGTCCCTGCCATCCATCCGTCAGCTCCCAGAAAAAAGGAGGCCGACCTGGGATCATCATGAGAGGCGCCTTCGGGCCGAGCTGGATGAGAAGCAGATAACACAGTTGTTCCACGTATTCGTTGATTGCGTGGTGCGACTTCTATCCGGGGAGAATGTTCCCTGTTCGGCGCACTCCTGCATTGACTGGTGGTGCCATCTACCGAACCAGATACAATACGCGTCCCGTCAGACGAGAATGAGACTGACCGAATTGAATCAGTGTGCCCCGGCTGCCCAAATGGCTGCTCGGTCACCATCAGAGTCTCAATTGAACGTTTCAGGTGCAACGAATTTTATGACCGAGTGATCCTCGTGAGCAACGTACCGAGCTTTTGCAGGCTTCTGGAGCACGAACTGGTCTTGAAACCCTCATACTGGACCGTCACGTATACATCTTCGCTCATCGCAAACAGCTGAAGTTGTGTATCGGTCGGGGAAGTGAACTACGGTGTGAAAAGTAATTGGAGAGAGCGTCTTGTGACGCTGTTGTTAAGCGCTCTTCAAGTATTCGGAACTTCTTTCGGTGGCTGACACGGAGTTCTGGGAAACATTTACTGCGCATATCAAAAATAGCCACAAAGAGGGGGAGAGAAGCGGTTTACTTCGCAATATGATGGAAGACTCGCTCTCACTGGCAGGAAAGTCGAGGCGCCCGGTATGGCATTTGTACGAGCAAGTGAAAGGTATTGCCCGGCCAATTTTAGTATGATACTACAAGGTTGGGTAGAGGTGAATAAATATGTAGGGGAAAGGCCAACATAGTGTGGCGAAGATGTACAAGCTTGACATGTGGATAAATTAAAACATATTCGTACAACTGTACCAAGCGCTTCGTAATGCATACGGTGGCCAGTGACCACTATACTACGCATATCGTGAATTCAGCGAAGGTGTGGTATATCCTATAGTGATGCAAGTCGTTCAGAAACTGCATGCGAGGACGATGAACTGAAGAACAGCACCTTCGGGACAAATGTTCAGGGACTTCGCTCTGGTTTGCGTCCTCCCCTAACCTGGCCCTCTGGACCATCCCTAGGATGACTAGTTTAAATACCCTTGTACAGTAAAAATCTCTTGGTGCCACCGTACCTCAATTTCTTCCCATTTACTTGTCCTTTAGGCGTGTCACATAGCTCGTTTTTGTTGACATGTTCGTACTCGCTGGTCCTGTCGCCTGCCTGACTCCGCTGTGGCTCGTATGGATGTTGCGCTGCCTCTGATGTGGCGTCGACTCGGTGAATTTTAGGATCATGTGGAGGTGTTTCGTCTACATCTTTGACGTAGCTGTCCGTGCTATGGGACTGTGAGCCCGTTGAAGTGCGCAAGAGACGAGCAGATATGGGGAAAGAGCGGTACAAGGACCGGGGGTAGCGAGGTATCTTTCTGAGACGCAATGACTGCATTATGCTGAGTGCAAAAGAGCGGCCTGGTTGCTGTCAGCAGACCCAGCCTCACCCAGCCTTCTATGACATGATGACATCACTAGTCTCCCACGTCCAATTTAGCCGTTGGTTTCTCTAAAGTTCAATGTTCTTGTTCGAGTCCCCGAATCGTAGTACATTCGACAGAAATTAGGACTGGGTTTAAGAACTGCACAAGGCGAGGTTTTGGAATGTGACGTCTAGACCTCCACTACTATCAATGCTGTTCAGTACCTTCGTGTCCTTGTACCCGCTTCACACCGTCAGTACATCACAGTGATCACACGCTGTCTTCTCAGATACGCCAAACGGAAAGGACCCTGCCATCTCGCAAGGGCACCGTAGCCATAAACCGCGACAAAGCACACACGCAAGATCCACAGTCGCAGTCCTCGCGAGTCGGCCTCCAAACAGACGTCGCGTCACTGTATGATGCTGCGGGATCCCGGAGGAGTACTAGTAAGGCGCCAAGCGTGGTCTCTGAAGATGCAGAGCAAGTCAGTCAGTTCAGCTCGTGCAACAGCAAAATCGTATGGTTTAAAGGACTATGTTATATAGTGCAGTCAACGGTGCGGAACAGGAGGACGGTAATGGCTCGGTTTACTGTCTCACAAACTGATACACGGTAAGGAGGTAGTAATCTGGATGAGCGCTTTTGATGCGTCTTTCAAGAGATAAACGTTACCGGCAAACAGTTTCGATCAGGACTTGTTGTCGTGCAAGGCATCATAGCTTCGTAGGCCCCTATTTACTTGTTATATACCTCGAAGTTCTATCTCCTTCGCACTTGCCTCAGATAATGGCTCCCAAGGTGTTTGATGATAGCAAGTCTGGTGTTAACGCACCTCCCTCGTACGACACAATTTCTGTGTCTGCATCTGCAGAATCCGTTCAGTTCAGGCGGCCATTTATATTTTCCTTTCTACCCATCAAGCAGAAAAGAAACACTGTTCTATCTTGCATTCGTGACATTGTTCTCGCTCCAAATTTTGCCCCTTCCTCTGCCGTCCCAACTGTCAACGCCTGTGCTGCTGCTCTCTCAGCTGCACAGTTCTCCGACCTCCTGCAAACATCCAATATCGAAGGGCACACAGCGCTGTATTGGGCAATTGTAAACAGCCGTTGAGAAGCCTTTTCGGCCTTTACTGGATTCATTTCCGACCTGTCGTCTGACTGCTCTTCCGACTTGTGTCTCGCGTGCATGGCAACTAACGACCATGCATCGTTTACGCAGCTGAATTTGAGAAATAGTGATGGTAAGTGCATGGTCATACCCACCCGAGAGTGCATTAACTTATTAATTGTGCACTCATCAGCTAAGGCAGAAGTTTTGAGACGCTCTTTGAGTTGTCCGCCGAATGAGGTTCAGGTGCATGAAACTGGCGAACTAGGTGACCAGCAGTTTGTTGTTTCTTTCCGTATCGGGTTGTTCCAGAAACGTCTGCGCATTGCACAGGAATTAAACTATGGATTTGTTGCGGGGTGTGCGTTGTCCATCTCTCGCTTTGTTGCTAACGTTGATATGATGACACCATTCCCGTAGGACGTATATGGTGGTTGCGCTTTCATATGAGCCCTAAGTGGACATAGCACGTCGCGTTTGGTCTTTCTCCGCCTAGTTTTCCAGCGTGTGCAAAAGGTTTCCTTGTGATAGAGGCCCACGAGAAACCTGGCTGTGAAATTCCACCTGAAGGGATGTATATGGTGTCTACATTCATACAGACGCTGGTGCCAGATGGGTAGGTTTAAATCTGCTTCAACTCATTCGAAGTCAAAGTACTGATTCATTTATGATTCCCATGTGACCATTCTTCGCTGCCCTGTGCTATGAAAGATTCTCAGGCAATGTAGCTGGCAGGTCTGTCATCGAATATTCGTGGGCGTTGGGCGATGCATGAGTAAGTGTTTCACAGGATGTATCGTATTTGTGATCTTTAAAACTGACTATGTCATTATAGCAATCCCATTTATGTAGACTGCGATGGCAGTCTACATGCAACGCTGGAGATTACATGCGTAGATTTTATGACATAATGACACTCATTTCCTGATAGTGAGCATGATGGGAAGAGGGTGGCGATTAATCAGGAGAGTCAGAGGATACACCGCAGGGCAATCTTTTGTGTAACACAATAAACCTCCTCTGCACGATAATTCACATCAATGCAGAACGGTCTTGACGGCTCGATTATGTATCTGCCTGGTGTACTATCACTCCTGGGGTTCTGCAACATTTTCAATAAATCTTTTGTAACTCCTCAACCACATCATATTTTCTTCTACGGATTTGCACTATTATAGATTCGTAGCTGCTCTATATGAATATGATTTTTGCTGATTTTATGGATTTTGTGGTGGAGTGTCGGATGAAGGCCGAGAAAATTCAGGGTCTGACTGGTATTCTGCAAAACATGGTCACGTCATGTCACACATCGGCACAGTAGCGGCACCGTCAACTTTCACTCTCCGAAGACTCTGAGCTGTGTCAACGTTGCGCGTCGAATCTCGATGTCGTGTGTACTAATTATCATGATTATAATGATACTGTTGACAGAGTCCTGACTCGTATAGCTGACGACCTGCATTACCAGAGCCCCCAATGTCATACATCTGCGCTCCACCACCAACTCAAAAACCCTGAGACATACTACTAGTGAGAGCTTTGAACTGTGCAGCTGCTGTTCGGACTCCGGAGGTTCTTGGTCTTTTTTTCTTTGATAGCCTGGAAAGCGGCTGTGAATTTGGCCTCACGAGTTGCATCTTCTTCAGCTTTCTTCTGAAGGCTAGACTGGCGGTTTGGAGGCATTGTAAGGATGCTAGAATGAGACGCGATGTGACGCGACTGGATGCCGTGTATCAAGCTAGCCGAGCGTGGCATAGAGGAGATTGAATTTCTTACACACTCTCCTATCTGCTGTCACACTTTCATACATGTCGTCAATCCTCTGTCTATAGCATCTTAAAACAAGAGAATGACCTCTATCGAAATTGTGTTCTGACACCCTGACAAGGTGTTTGATATGCTCCGGGTGTAACTTTTTGAATCTCTCTCTAGGATCTATGGGATCTGGATCATTTATGATTATACAAGGTTGCAAATCACCACTATTCTGTCTCCCGCAGCTGCAACACTCAAGAAATTTTTATTCTACTTCGACAGTATATCATCTCTAAGTAGCCTACATGCACCTGAATTTTTTCGAGGTGATTCAAGCAACGCATTGAGGTGTTTTGAACATTTTGCATATTACATGCCGGTTGCAGATTCCCAGGAGTGATAGTACTGATGAAAGGAGTGACTGGCCATGACAAGGCCAGGCGTACTTACAGAAGATCGTACGCATCTCGGACCACGTTGCACACGTGAGACATACTATGACTCCTTCGAGTGGTCTGGCTAGGGGAGACTAACGGTCAACGTCCCAACGTAACATAGGTATATAATAACAACTAATGGACGCAAATTAGTACACCATACCTAAATCATACAGAGGTGCCATCTTCCCAGTCCTCCATAGTCACATCTCCACCTGGAGTACTCCGTCCAGCCGCTTCCATCATCGCTGCCAGCCGACTCCCATTCACGGAACCCAGCACTGGATCCTTATCTAACCGGATACGACCATACGTCTCGTCCCACCGCACGGCACTCTTGAAGAACCGTCTTCCCCGTGGTGCGCCCCTCCCGACGTCGGGATCAACGTTAACGACACGATTCGAGAGGATGCTCATGCGCTTTCGCCGGCGATACGAAGATCCATCAGAGTCATACCGCTCATCATCTGATTCATCGGAGCCTCCCCCTGGCTCTTGCAGTTTGTACACGAACCGAGAGTGTTCTGCAACGTGTCAGACTCACTCCATTCGTGAAAGCATGTTGACACTCACGAGCAAGCCGACGATCTAGATCGTCAGTACCACCGTCTTCGTCGGCCTCCTCTTCAGCGATATCTAGTCCAAGGTGCCGCCCCAGACTCTCCCTCGGCACCTCATGCATCCCGACACTTGGTGCACACGGCAATTGCGAAAGCTGCTGCAGCGCCGTCGTCCGCACCTTGTCTAAACTTCCATCTCGCACATTCAGGTCATCCATATTGTTCTCTGGCACCTCGAGCCTATAACGCGGCCCAAACCATTCAAAGTACTCATTCCAGGGTAGATTGAGGTCAATGTTGTCCTGAATGCCGAGTGCGCATGCAGTCTCGTAGGTCCACGTGCGTGCAACGTTCTTCACTGTATATCCCCCGCCTCCAAGAAGGATGAGTGGGACATTGAAGGCGCGCAAATATTGTACGCAGTGAGCATGCCCATTCATCGTCAAGTTGAAGCACCCAAGTTTGTCCCCTGCGAGAGAGTCCGCCCCACATTGTAGGATGACTGCACCAGGTCGATAGACTTCCATTATTTTGTTTACAATCTGAAGAGGCGTTAGCTAAGAAGTTGCATGTTTGATGGGCACTCACCGGTTCAAACACCCTCTTGAAAGCTTCGTCCGTGATTCCATCCTTCAAAGGGATATTCACGGTGTAGTTCCTCCCCTTCCCTCTTCCTCTATCTTCTTGAGTCCCCGTGCCGGGAAAATATTCCCCGAATTTATGGAATGAGCAGGTCATAACGCGGTCTGTGGTGTAAAATGCCTCCTCTACGCCATCTCCGTGGTGACAGTCGATGTCGACGTACAGAACACGAGGGTACGTCCTCAGGAGCTCTAGGATACCGAGTACAATGTCATTAATATAGCAGAACCCTGACGCCTCCCGTTTCTTCGCGTGATGGAGACCACCTGCCCAGTGAATGCAGATATCTGCGGCTCCCGATAATATTCGCTCTGCAGCAGCTGGAGGATGTCAGTGTAGAGCGCGTGGATAAACGGCCATGGTCGTACATATTGACCCTCCGGCTGATATTGAACAGAACTCGAACACGCCTTCAAATGCGGGGTTGTCTTCGCCCATCAGAACTGTGGAGGTATTTCATAGGTAACAAGTGAATCAAAGGGCATAGCCGGTACTCACAACGGGTGCCATGATAAGTTAACTCTTCCGCGGTCTCTGGCGTCACGCGATTCAGAAAATGTATGTACTCGTCCGTATGAAAAGCCGTCATGACATCGGGAGTAGCACGTTTGGGACGCTATGCGTTTACTGTTTCCTTAACAGAAATATATGCAGTGGAGGAGACAAGACATACCAGAACGTGCATTTTGTCGAGCATTCCGTATGCTGATACAAGATCATGCGTAACACGCATTCGATGCGGTTTCATTGGATGACCGAGACCGTATGTATATGAACCGACGTCGCCTGTTGTATCGGATCGTTAGGAAGGAGAGATGCAGAGTAAATATCGAGCACACCATCATAGTAGTAAGCAACCCGTCTCTTCGACATCTCTTACGCGTTATTGGGGAGACAACAGCTTTAGCCTTTCACCTGGTCTTGTGGGCGGCGTAAAGCCCAGTTGTCAAAGTGGAATTGTCTGCATTAGGACCTAGCGGAGTTCGAAAACATACTGGGCGGCTCGCAGCGGTCCGAAGGGGCACTACTACAGGCTGCAGCCTTCCTGGTCATCTTCTGTCAGGAAAAGTTTAACGGTACCGCTGTTCCACCGAAAAGAGAAACAGAATGGGTGCACCATCCACTGTCTGATTGTCACTCGATATTGACTAGTTAACAGGGGCGGTTCAAGTTCATCATTACCATATTATGTTAAACATACAGGTCAGTACCACACGTGTCACGCAGAACACTTCAAAGGACGTTCACTAGTTGGGCTCTATACCACCTTGAGCCTTCTTTAGTCTATCATTGATCGCAGAAGTAAGCCCCTGTAAGTCCTCGTGTTTTTGAACGTCCGCTCCTCTACGATACCATGATACGCGCGCAGCGGCTGTGATCATTCGCTTTGTGCTCGGCTCCCTTGAGGGAATTACACCAATGGATGAGCGTAAGGCTGATGGCGTGGTCCAGGGCCTGTCAGACCATAGAATGCGCATCATATCGTTATCAACCAAGATCCGAATGTTGCAGTGCAGTTGCTCAATGGATTCCAGTTCTGATACCTGTATTGAAACTGACACCCATCACTTCTTATACTATTTTATGTGATACTAGGATCGTGTCTAAGGAGTGAAATGAACTTGTGTAACTTATGCGATGTGATTGGGCTCTCGATGCAGATGTGCTTAGCATATCGGCGGCTTCCGATATGAATCCAAGAACTCCCCGAAACCCAAAAACGATCAGAACCTTGTGATCAGTTCTTCTTCCTCCGGTGACCGGCTCTGGTATACATAAACGTTGGCATATTGGAGCTTGCCTGCTCCACCTTCTCCTTCTCTTCTCTCCTTCACCCACTCACGAGCATGGCCTTGGTCAAATGTACCAATCTCGATAGACCCAATCATTACTGACAAGGTTTTCATTGGAAAGTATGTAGCCTGGTGTTTACTCTGACCTTATCTGACATATTAGACTTCAGTCTCACCGCCGCTCTATCGACCGATGTGCGCAAGAAATTTGGAATAACGCACCTCCTTTCAGTCTGCACCGAATATTCGTCTGTAGACCCTAACCATCTCACTATACCCGTGCAAGACTCTGAGTACGAAGATCTCCTTATACATCTCCCTCAAGGATGCAGTTTCATTCAATCCGCTTTGGATCAAGGGGGAAAAGTCCTAGTGCACTGTGCCATGGGCGTCTCACGAAGCCCCACTGTTGTCTGTGCTTACCGTGAGTTTACATCCCTTTGTTCTCTGCATTCGTTAGGGAACGCTTAGTTTGCCTGCTCGCGCGCCCTCAAATGTCAAGTAATGTCTACTCAACGGCTATCTGCTCATGCGGCAATACAATACGTACGAAAACGTAAGATTTGACCTCTTATATATTTCGTTAGACTCATGATCATTCGGCTATGCAGGTCGACCAAAGATCCACCCTAATTATGGATTTATGAAGCAGTTGATTACTTTCGGCGACTGCCGTTTCAAGCCCTCATGCACAAACGCCGAATACATCGCCTGGAAGCGCAGGCAAAGACGAGAGGTCTCCAAATACCTCGACTTGATCGCCGACACCGTACCTGTGATACCAGATCAACTATACCTTAGTAGGTGCGCGCACTCGATTGTGCCGTTCAACAGCATTGTAGTTTACCCCTCTTAATTCCCAGTGATTTCCCGGGAGATCCGGATGCTGCCGAATCACTTCTCTTGGACTTGGGCATGACACATGTACTTTCCATCTCATCTGCCCAGCTTCCGAAGCCAGATCTTCCTTTGTTCAATCACTGTTTTATTGACATCCCAAATAACGGTCGCGAAGCCTTGTTGCTTGAGCTTCCAACAGCCTGTAAATTTATCAGCGATGCCATTACCAGGGGAGGTCAAGTGCTCGTTCAGTGCCGTGTCGAGCTAAGAGCTTGTATCGTAGTTTGTGCCTATTGTAAGTCAATTTTGCTCTTCATTTCAAATATTTTCTATATGACTATCAACCAGTAATGTTCACGCGCCATGTATCACCACGTCAAGCACTTGGACTTATTGCATCTGGTGAGCTGTCAACCTCAAGCAACATTCTAGCACATGTTCACGAACCATCATTCCAGCGCTTCCGCTGTACAACCCGACGGACAACTTCTACCGCCATCTAGACCTTTTTGCAGCGTGCAACTACGCTCCAACACCTAACAACCCCCTCGTCCAAGCATGGATATCAGGGGGCACGCAGGGCGGTAAGCCCTCCCTAAAAAAGAAATCTGCTACTACGACCAACAACGCTGCACTGTCGCTCGCGACCACGACAATGACACTTGCAACGGAGTCGAAGGTGTTCGATTTTGCAGCGCTCAGCGAAGTGCTGGCGCGGTTTCAGTCGACTTCGACGAGCGTGGGTGCTGCGCGCGCATAGTGCCAGCGTTGATATTCTTGTATTACTTACTACTGAATATACTCATTTCATTATACCCCTTTCTTAGTCCGTCAACAGTAGATCTCGATAATATCTGCGAGAATGCGGTGTCTATGCCTGAATTATGAAACTAGTATCTCTCTAACATAGGTATAGCTTCGTATTTGGCGTTTGGCATCTATATATATACCGGCCCAGGGGGGACGGTGGACTGATCCTTCACACTTGGACAGCTGCAAACTTAAAGTGGTATGGCAGTGACACGGAGCACGGGAACCAAAGAGTTCGCCAATGGACATGAGGTCTCTAATTGGACTAAATCTTCTACGAACTCGCTGTATATCCTACCGACATAATATTATTGTCCGATGGTCACCGGTCACCATTTAACACACCAAAACCATAGTAGGTGGTGGCTACCAGTGTGCAATACAATGACTACCTTTGGATTATCACGATACATCCGTCGTACGTAGTATTCTATCCGTAATAATCTTACATATATACTCAACCACTTCTCGATACACGTTTCGGCCACTTCTTCTCTGTCCCAACGGCCCTTGCAGCCAATCATACTCTCTGTACGATATTTCCCCTCCTCCGTCTTTTAAACAAAGACTGAGTTGTTGCTCTTCAAGTTGCTTCTAGTATTTGAACATCCTCCACTCGTCACTGGATGGAATTCTGCCAGTAATTCTTGGCAAGTGACCCTTCGCATAGATCTTTTCAGAATCATAACGCTGAACTCCAAGCCCGCGGCGTTGAACACGCAAACCCTCTTGATTCAAGAGATAAACGTTAATGCACTCCAATACCTCTCTCCACTTGGTCTCTCGTGCCTTTCGGTCGAAGCTCCCCTGTATCTCGTACTCGACATCGATCTTTCTCAAGCACGGCAAGATCGTCGAAAGCGCAATCGCGACTGGCAGTGGTTGTTCGATGGGAGAGGACCCGACATGAAGGCTGGTGATGTTTATGTTGCAAACCCCACCTCCTGGTTTCTCAGCCGTAGGTAGATCTACCTTTGTGGCGTCGAATACTAAACCAAGACTTTTGAGATTGGGGCAAGACGACAGTAAGATCACAAGGCCCTGGAAAGTGATTTTGGGTGGTAGTCTGCCAGAAATATTTGGTCCCAAGATGAAGGTACTCAAGGCGTGGCCAGGACTTGACGATGGAGCCCAGTGCATGATCATCAAGCAATGATATACACGATGACGAAACTCTTTCAGGCCGGAGAAGCGCATGAGGGGAGTGAATGTTTGAAGGGTGAAAATGCGTTGTCGATATTTTCACCAACCTTGAATGCGTCTAGTAGGATATGCTCCAGAACATCGCAAAGTAGACGATTGTCCAAATAGCGCAGAACATCTTCAATGACCACCGCAGATTCAACACGTAGGCAAGAGAGCTGCAGCTGTCTGCATGGAACAACCCACCCTCCAACTATAGTTGCGATGAAGGTGAAATCCCACGAGGAGATAACTAATTTCTCCAGGGTGGAGGCCCAACGAAATTGAGACCTGACGGCCCGGGGCTGATGGAAAAGCCCCGAAAAGTATATGTACAATTCTTGAAGCCCAACAAGATGAGATAGCCAGGACGAATCTTCGGTGCCGCGCAACATAAATGCTGCCTTCCGAAGATGCGGGAGCCCATAGAGAGCAAGCTCACTGACTTGAGAATCGGACACTACACATGTACCGACGTTTTTGACGACTTCAAGTCGCGGTGAATGTCTGCCGAGAGGCCCGAGACCTGAAAACATTGAAGGTATGATGTCCCCCGTGATGTTCGTCCTAAAATCTCCTGTCCGAGGCGGCGTTACGACCAAACACAGATAGATGAGTTAGGGCCCAGGAGGCAATGCATAGATGAATGGAGATCCTTAGAATATCCTCTGCAGTAGAGTACTTGAAGATTGGGCACCAGCAGCGACTTTGGACAGAAGCCCATTATGGCGTAGATAAATGCCTCCGAAAAGATCTGAATAGATGTCTCCTAGGATTCGCACTCGAGGTGAGTATCGCTCGAAGACCGACCAATCGACTTGTTTGAAATCAACCCGTCAACGTAGTATAGTTTTTCGACCTTCGCTCACTACGCCAGCGGACTTACCATATTTAGTAATTCCGCGTACCATAGATTCTTTTTTTTTTTGGAAAGCGATGTGTGTTTGTAGCAACTGACTAAGTCTAGCTCTACAAATACGCGCTATAGCGGTGATCTAGGAACACCGTTCCGAGGGAAAATGCACTTACGCACTCCAACCATGTGGTGGGTGTGTGGGACTCTATGACTACCTGGGTGCCTCGTTCGTAGAGGGCCTGGGTGGTATGATACCCACTAAAACCTCAAGGGCGATGGCCCAGTTTTTGTTGTGGTTTGTGTTTGTTGTGATTACGTCAGACCAGGTGGAAGTGACTAGGTTCCTGTACTTTTCTTTGCGTATGATTGTTTTTGCTGTTATTCTATCAGTTTGTAATCTTTTGTTTATTGTAGTCATCCATCTCTTGATTATCGATTGTTCGGAGTGTTGTACTCCGTTTATTGTTCTGTCACATCTCAGGGCCCAGATCAGGTGAGCCGATTCGGATATCAAGATTCTTAGGAGTCTCGTTGTACCTTTTTGCTTCTCGTTTTGTTGCTCTGTTGGGTTTTCTTCGTTCTGTTCGTTTAAGGGGATTTTGTTGATGTTTCCGCAGCCCATTATGGTCCCGATTGTTATTTGGGGCCATTCACTATATTTCTCGGGCCAGAGGTTGCTCGCTAGGTTCCATATCATGGTACGTACGTTGTTTGGGCATTCTAACATGATATGTTCAAGTGTTTCGATCTCTACTTGACAGTGTGAGCATTTCGCTCGATGTTCGTAGGTGGGGATATTTGACCAGTATTCTCCAATGCGGTATGCACCGTGTATTGCCTTGTAGAGGAATTGCTGAATTTTGCGTGGTAGGTCCTTGTTTCTGCACCCCTTCCAGATCGTTGCGTCTTCTTCTAGGTGACCGGTTAGGGTTTGTATTGCGTATCTCGTGATATCGAGGTTATTGGTGGTCTTCCTTCTCGGTTTTATTTTTATTTTTGTTCGTATTCCTTTATATGCTTTTGCTTGCGTGATTTATGACAGTGCTGCGCCTTGTAGGTTGAATTCATCTGGTACTGAGAGGTCAATTATGTCTTCGTTTTGTTTATTCGCTCCTTCATTTGCTAAACGGTCTGCTTGTTCATTGCCGTGGTGGCCGTTGTGCCCTTTGACCCAAATAAACGATGTTTGTGCTGATCTTTTCCTTAGGTGGTAGGCTGTTGCCTTTAGGTATTCACTATTTTTGACGTCTATCCATCCTCTATTTTCCCATTCTGGTAGGTTTTTTGTTAGTCCTTCTATTGCGTATCTCGAGTCTGTGACGAAAGTTATAGGGATATACAGTGCCGTTTGTTGTAGCGCTATGAGGATTGCTACTATTTCTGCGATTTGATTTGATTGTCTCTTGCCGGGGATCTTAATGGCTCGGTTATTCGGGTGATCTTCGTTTATCCATATTCCGCTTCCGCAGCGTGCGTCCTTTTTCCCATTATTGATGCATGAGCCATCGGTATAGATTGTTAACGTGTCTTGTATTAGGTTTAGGCCTCTTATCGGCGCTTGCAGTCTGAACGCTGGTGTAAGTGATATATTTGTTGGGTTTGCGAATATTCTGAAACCTTCGGTTACACTTGATCTTATTGTGATTGTCGGATCAAAGAGTATTTCTCCCGTGCGGCGTTCATGGGCTTGATTGTTCTTTTCTTTCCTGCAGTGAGTTAATGATAAACCATCTTTTTTGGCTTTGATTTCGTGTTGAATTTTGGGGCTAGTTTGCTCAGGATTTTGTTAGCTGTTTGTGCACAGTTGTGGGGGTTTTTACATCCCTTAGTTCTGTCTCATTTGCAGTCGGAGCATTCACAGGTTTTTCGTGGGGCATGAAGCGTGTCTCCTCTA
This sequence comes from Suillus ampliporus, assembly GCA_016584345.1. Classification (NCBI taxonomy): domain Eukaryota; kingdom Fungi; phylum Basidiomycota; class Agaricomycetes; order Boletales; family Suillaceae; genus Suillus; species Suillus ampliporus. The sequence goes on along the minus strand of JABCPV010000079.1, from coordinate 112,102 downwards.
AGGCGCGTTAGTCTTTTTCTGCATTTTATCAAGTTTTTGATGTTTTGTACGTTATGTGTCTCTTGTAGGCATTTGTTTTTTTGTTTTATGGTACGTTCTCTGGGGGGCGCCTATGTTGTCCCATGCGGGGAGTTGTTTCTTGATGTTTTTAGACATCTTGATCGGGGCAAAAGCTATGTTGTGTTTTTTGGCTGTTTTTATTATTTTTATGGCTTCGTTGGGCAGGGATCTCGAGTTGGGTCCTCTGGTTGGTGGGTCCCAGTTTTGGAGAAAGGTATTGTTGATTCTTTTTCCATTGATGTCTTTCGTTTTTACGTTGCTTATTAGCAGGTCTATTACATAGGCCCAGGTTGGTCGTGTTGGTGATATATTAAGGTATGATTTTACCCAGGTTATTTCAATGGCTTCGTTTCTTGATTTAATGTCCAGTAGGTTGATTCCTCCGGTTTCTTTTGGTTGGTATAGTTGTTCTAGGTTTATAGGAGGGGAGCGTGTGTTGTTCCAGATGAAATTTCTGGTTGTTTTTATTAACGCTGACTCTATGTGTTTAGGCATACCTTGTGCTTTTGCGAGGAATTGTGTCATTCTGCCTACTATCATCTGTATTATTAGTCTTTTGCCGTCCAGGTTCGGGTGACTTTTATTCCAAATTTTAAGTGCTTTGTTAATTTTGTTTAGGATGGGTTCCCATGGTGTCGCGTTGTCTGTTTTGTTTCCTATCCACGCGCCTAGTGATCTTATGTGGTGTCCGTCAGGTGCAATTTTTATGTTGTTTTCAAGCGGTTGGTTGTGTTGATTTAGTTTTCGTGTAGATATCACTCGTTCTCGGTGAGTCTTTGATCCTATGGGTAGGATTTCTGTCTTTTCTAGGTTGAATTTAGCCCCAGAGGCTAGGCACCATTTCGATAGTATTCTCTCCAGGTCACTGTACTTATCGTCTTTGCTCAGGAATATTGTTGTGTCATCGGCGTATAGGTTGACTATTATTTTGTTCGTTATATTTGGGATGTTGTATCCTTGTAAGTGTTCTGAGTTTCTTAAGGTGCATGCTAAGGGTTCTATTGCTAGGTCAAAAAGCAGGCATGATAGCGGGTCTCCTTGTCTGACGCCTCTCATCACTTTGAAAGGTGAGCTCATTACTCTGTTGATTGCGACTTTTGTATAAGCATTGTTGTATAGTGCTTTTATTGTTTTAACAAACATCAGCGGGAGGTTGAATGCTTCTAGCGTTTCTATTAGGTAATCATGGTTGATTCTGTCGTACGCTTTCTCCTGATCAAGTGCTATTAGGGCACCATCTTCCTCTGTTATGTCAGCGTATTCGATCATAACTTTAGCTAGGCGTATTGGGTCGAAGATTGACCTTTTCGGAATGAACCCGCTCTGGTCCGGGTGGACAAGGGTGTGTACCTCTTTCGCTAGTTGCATAGCTAACACTTTCGTTAGGATTTTATAGTCTGTATTTAAGAGTGTGATAGGGCGGTAGTTTTCTATCTCTGCTCGGTCTTTTTTTTTGTAGATTGGGCACATCCATCCGAGGGAGAATTCTGTTTGTTCATCAATGCCGTGTATTTGTATGTCGTTCATTATTATCATGAGTGTCTTTATTGTGTCGAAGCTTGGTTTTTCTTCTTGTTGGTCTGATTTATGTTTTTGATCTAGGCACTTCCAGATTTTGTATGGGATTCCGTTTAGCCCAGCTGCACTGCCTGCTTTCAATGCGTAGAGGGCGGCGTATATTTGTTGTTCATTGAGGAGGCTATGTAGGGGTGAGTGCGGATTCTCCTTGTTCTCTTGTTCTTTCTCTTATCTCTTCTGTTTCTGGGGTCTGATTATTCTTCTGCAGGTCTTCGTGATATTTTCATGCGATATCCGCCATTTTGTCGGAGTGTGTGGCGAAGCAGTTCGTATTTGGGATTCTTAATTTGTGTATCACATCTCGAGGTTTTTTAACGCTGTTGATTTTTGACCAGTACTTGCTTATTGTTTCTCCTTCTGCGGCCCATTTGGCTTGAGAGTGGAGTTGTAGGTTCTTATGACTCTTTTTTTCCAGGTGGTTGATTTCACTTTCGAGCCAGGCTTTGTGGCGTCTGGTGAGCTTGTTGGTGTCTATGTCATGGTTTTCAAGCGTGGACTTAAGGTCTTCTTCTAGTTTTTTGGTTCGTTGCCTTATTTTATTTAGGTGTTCTTTAGCTGTTTTACAGGCTTCTTGGCGTAGTTGTGTTTTGAAGTCTTCCCATACTTTTTGTGGGTTCGAGTCTTCATTTCTTTGTGCGGTTTGTTCTGTTATTTTTCATTGTGCTGTTTTACCGAGGTCACTCATTTTTTTAATTAAGTTTGGGTTGTTTATCAGTCCTATTGGCCAGGACCATCGTCCTCATTCTATGAAGGGGGTGTTCGTTGGTGCGAAGCGTAATGAGACCATTCGGTGATCTGTTGGTATTGCTGAGGTGCTGGAGTCCCAGTCGCATATGTTTTGATCGTGTCTAGGTGACACGTAGATTCGGTCTAGTCTTGAGTGTGAGTTCGTGTTACTGTAGAATGTGAACATTCTTTCTGATGGATGCGTTTCTCTCCATGTGTCTTGTACGTTTAGTTGGTTTCTCAGTTCTCTCAGTGCGCTGATTGCATTTTTGTTGTCGAGTTTCGCAGGTGCTCTATCTAATGGGTCCTCGGTTAGGTTAAAGTCGCCTAACATGAGGTCTGGGTGTGGTAGGTTTTTTTCTTGCCATTTTTCGTTTATTTTTTTCCAGAAATCTGGGTGTTGAGTGGTGTTATTTGGGGCGTATATGTTTAGGATGGTGAGGATGTCGTTGTCATGCCATTTGATTTTAAGCACTAACGCTCTACCTGGGATGAGTTTGAAGGTTTCAGTGTTGTCGGCATTGGTGAGTTCTCGGTTTATAACGAAGGCGACTCCTGCTGAGGTTCCTGGGCGGATAGGGTCTTTTGAGTTTATCACTCTCATTCTTTGTGAGTATAAGGTCTCTATTTGGTTTTCATGTTTGTCGTTCAGGTGAGTTTCTTGTAGACATAGGATTCCGATCTTCCTTTCTCTCATTATATGTTGTATCACAGGCCATTTTGGTGTATTACTATGTCCTAGGTGTTGAGATGCTCGTCCTTTGACATTTAGCATTGCAATATGAATGTTTGCTCTTGGTTTTTTCTTTCTGCGTGTGGTGCCGCTTTGATTTAAGTTAGCCTGGTTTGGCGTTTGTGGGGCTCCACCTCCTATCTCCCATGTGTTTTCATTGGGGGAGGATCCAGTGGTTTGAAATCCTCCCCCTCTATCACTCGGGAGGCTTGAACCATGACCGGAAAATGAACCGTATTGAGAGTTGATGTTGTTGTTTTGAGACGAAGAGGTTGATATACTACACCGTCCGATATGACCATCAGGAGGCGAGGGCTACCATATCCCGGGTAGCCGTGGTGGATATATGTTCGTGCCTTTGGGATGGTGAGCTCTGTTTTCGCCATACCTTTAGCGGTCACTTCAGCTTCTCAGCACAGCGAATCCTTGGCCTAAATAGGCCTCCGTTTTTGGCTATTGCCGTTGGGGCTGCCATGACTTTCCTGTCCCGCTACTGCAACCAGTATATTTGGGTCATGTTTGAATTTACTAGATCTCGTCCCGAGGATCAGTCTTACGAGGTTATGTAGCTTCAGGTCAGAGTTAAGGCTGCATTTCGTATTCTTGTTGAGGTTTTTGTTTTTCAGGGGGAGCGGGGGTTATATTCGAGTATGAAGATACAAGGTAGGTAGGACGGTAGGTCAGCAAGGTATATAGCTAGGGGGTACGAAGTTCTGGGGGTTGGATGGGTTACTGGCGTCTATACTTGTAGCGGATAGCGGGGGTGAGTGTATATTATGTTAGGTGGGAGTTCTCCTTCCTTTTCCTCTGCCTCTTGTGTTCGTGTTGGATGGTCTCGGGTTTGCATTGTGCTTGGGTCCATTCCAGAGTGGGACATTGGGGAAGGGGCATAATCTGTGAGGGTGGGCAATCAAGTGGCAGAGAGGGCATGGGATGAAGTTGACGGCGGTACCGCTGCCTTCTAGTTCCGAAGGGTATGTGAGAGAGTGGAGATAGGCTCGTAATTTGGTCCACACGGTTGGGTTGCTGGTGGGGCTCACAGCAAAGATGTTGTAGCGAGGTAAGGAGATCCCTCCGCTGGCCTTGAAGTCGAGGTGTTCAACCCAAAGAGAGTTTATTAGGTCCCATGCCGCGATGTGGACTTTCTCCTCGGGGATTTCGCATTCTGAGAGTATGTCTCCGATGTCCCATCTCGTCACATCCTCTGTCCAGGTGTTGTGGACGGCAGATTTGACTGTGTTTGTGTTATGACTAGGATAGTTCTTCCATTGTGTTCCAATAAAGGATGATCAGGACAACGGTGTTCAAGAGTTTCAAGGACAGACCGAGTTTTGAGGGCTCGTCTGATCAAGTCAAAGGCTAGTCAAGTTTCAAAGGCTCGCTAGCTCGGATCAATGTGTCTATCAGGTAAAACCTAGTAGATTCAAGTTAAGGAGAAAGTACAGAGTACACGAGGGTTTATATAGGTAAGCGAATGCGCACAGACCAAGTCACGAAAGGAAGGCATAGCTCGTAAAAGTACAAGAAAGGAAAAGAGGAATCGTACAATAGAATGTTGTGGAATACTGCAGAATGTTCATGATACTTTGTCATGTGAATATCGGTCAGAAATGAGTAAGCGGAGTAGCCGGTCATGTGATAAAAGGAAAATGAGTAGGGCTGCCAGCGCTCTTGTAACATTACCCCCTTCGTATCGTTGAAGTCTCCGACTTCAACAACTCTCAAGCCTCGCGTTCTCATAGTAGATTGGGTCGGCATCAGCGTTAGCAAAGTTGTCCAAGTCACGAGAAAGCTTCTCATCTTCTTCATCCTCCCAACGTCTCAGGGCGTCATAAAACCCAGGAGTATTGGTATCCATGTTTCGCAGCGCAAAGATCTTTTGTCCGTGGAGGGAAGGACAGTATGGGGAGAGATGGTCAGGAGCGTCCGTAAGACATACTCTGCATCGGTAGGTGGGGCAACATTTATGGCGGTGGCCGAGTTGTTTGCAGTTGCGACATACGATGTTTTCGAATGCGGAGTTGAGAGTCGGATTAGGGACAGGGATAGGTGCTCGTGATGACTCAAATTCTGCGGTGGAACAGTGATCTATGTAGTCTTGGGCTGGTTTGGAAAGGCCGATGGATAGGATGGTTTGTTTACGAGGCGGTTTACGACGAGTGCTTATTTTGGCTGGCTTGCTTGGTGATGAGGTTGGGGAAGACGCAATGGGCGACGGAGTGGATGTTGGTACGGTGGGCAAGAGGTGAGGTGATGGTGGGGTAGCGACAGTGGTTGCAGTTCGTTCAGCGATGATATGGATGACTCTGTCTACATCGTCACGGAAGGTGGCGGGAAAGAGGAGTTGCGTAGTGGATTTGATTTTGCGCTGAAGGTAGCGTAGCTGATTGACGGCGTCGGGATGATTGATACAAGGGAGGGTTTCTTCAACAGAGTGAGCGGCGCGAAAGATAGCAAGAAGGAGAAGGGAGTTGTAATCGTTTCGTTCTATGAGAGTCTTTTCTATTTCTATGGCATGCTGGGCGCTGGTAAGGACAGCTTCAAAAAGAGAGAGACGGTCTTGTTGTTCAAATAAAGCGAAGTAATCAGAAGAATGAGCTGAGGAAGTAGGAGAAGTGGTAGAAGGGGAAGACAGGGTTGTGGAAGACATGTTTTGTTCAGATGGTTTCTGGGATGAGGAGACAGGAGATCTTGAGTCATTTCTTATAGTTCTGGAGGATTTCTGGGGCATTTTCTAAAGCGTTTTCTGGAAGCCAAGTGTTATCCGCTGTGGGTGAGGAAATATGTAAGCTAAGGGTAGTCAATATGTTCCTATGGTCCGAGGGTTTTACTCGTCCTAAGGGGATTGCTACTGGGCAGCGATCCTCGATAAATGCGAGGAGATGCAAAGACTAGACTCTGTCTAGCGACCCGAGTCGATCCTATCCTTGATAGGACGAGGAATCCGCAAGTGCGTAAGTGCGGACGGGCGCGGGAACAACTGCGCGAGAAAAAGCGGGCTGATCGCAGATAGCACACGGACAAGATAACGAGAAGGAGAACGAACTACGAGCCTATAAGACGAAAACTGGGCGAAGTCGGACCAGGTTTCAATTGATACTTGCTCCTAGTCAGACGGATGACAGACGGACGACGGACGGACGATAGACGGATGACTCGGAGTTGATCAACAATAGATTCAGAGTCTAGGAAACAGCGAGTGGAGTACTAGAGAAGTACTCTCAAAGCGGGAATGATGGGATCGATAACAAAAGGTAAAAATCTACATAGGTAGTCGTTTTGTATATATATAGGATCGGGATCCGACGAACCCTAAGTTAATATGACCGGGTCTGGGTCGTGTCGATAAGGGTCCGCTTTGACTACTGGAAGCGCGCGCGTGTATAGGGTAAGGGATATCGACATGTTAGTGGTATATCGAGCATAATGGGTACTCACCAGTGAGGACGGACGACGGACGGGACCGGACAGGACGGGTGCGGCGGATGCGCAAGCTAGAGGAAGGTAATACGATGGGTCCGCAGGTGTTCCGTGCGACGGACGGGTGACACGGATGGGACGGATGACGGACAGGATGACACGGACTGGTAATGGATGGCACGTACAACGGATGTATGACGGACGGGTAACGGACGACACGTACGACGGACGTATGACGGACAGGTAACGGACGACACGGATGATGGACGGATGGGTAATGAGTAACGCGGACGGATGACACGGACAGTCACTTGTAGAGTCGTCGATAATCGCGGGTTATGGGCCTACAGTGGGTACGTTCCCCACACCGCGGAGGAGTAACCTTTCCACGACACGAGGTAGCGGTGTTTCCCTTTTTGTCCTTTGTGAGCCAAGATGGCGTCAACTTCATATTCTTCTTCGCTGTTGATGACATCAGGGGGTGGTTCAGGGAAGTTCGGGCCGTGGATTTCGGTTTCCCGATAGGATGATAGTTCAGAAGCATGGAACGTGGAATGAACTTTCCATTGTTCTGGGAGGCGGAGTTGGAAAGTGATAGGGGGAAAGAACGGTGGTGATTGGGAAAGGTCCGTATCGCTTGGGCGCAAGCTTCTTTGATGGGAGGTGAGTCATGAGGTGTGCAGCGGATAGCCAAACCTTATCTCCAACTTTCCAGGGTTCGTACTTCTTTCCATGAGATCGTTCTGCCATTCGCTGTCTGGCAATATTGTGACAGGCGAGGGCTTCTTCTTGGATCTTCTGGAGGTACGTGACATGTTCTTCTGATGCAGGGATGGCAGATGGTGGGAATGCAAAGGGGATTCCTCAGGATTCATAACCCATCATGAGGAAGAAGGGGGAGGCATTACGTGAATCGTGTCTTCGGTGGTTGTGAACGAATTCAGCCATAGGGAGGTGTTTTACCCAATCAGTGGGGGCGGAACGGCAATAGATGCGAAGATAGGTTTCGAGTTCTTGGTTTAAGCGTTCAGTCTGGCCATCTGTCTGAGGGTGATAGGCGGTTGATAGGGCTACTTCATAGTCAAGGAGTCTTCCAAGTTCTTTCGAGAATTTGGATGCGAATTGTGGACCTCAGTCAGAGATGAGTTTGTCATGGAGTCCGAATCTGAGGAAGACTTTCTTGAAGAAAAGTTGGGCAACACCTTCGGAAGTAATGGTTTTCTTGCAGGGAGATAGAATTACCCCCTTCATAAGACCATGGTCTACCACGACCATGATAGAATCGAAGCCGGAGGATTCGGGGAGGTCAGTGATAAGATCAACAGGAGATCTGGGAGAAGGGGCGCATGGCAGACGAAGGGATAGGGTTCAGGGGAGGAGTGACGGGGTGCGTGTCGGATTTCATCTGTTGGCAAATAGCGCAACCGTCAACGTACTTCCTGATAAATGAGCCCATCTGAGGCCACCAGTAGTCACATTTGACCAGATCTTCGGTTTTGAAACGACCAGGGTGGCCGGCGGTGGGGTGATCGTGGTGAAGGGTGAGAATACGGGATCGGAGGTGGGGAGGTACGTAAGCGCGATCTTTATAGTACAAGATATCATCAGTGAAACGCCAGTCAGAAAGGGAAGATTTCATAGGGGGAAGACAAAGGCCGTTAAGAGCATCGTTCGCGATAGAGATAATGGGATCAGAGATAGGATCAGGGGATCTAAGGGCATTTTCGAAGTCGGTATCAATAAGACGAACAAAAAGGGAATCAGGGAGAAGGGTAATGTCAGTGTTATCAATAGAATCAGGGAGATGATCGGGTCGTCGAGAAAGGGCATCAGGAGCTGCTAATTTACTTCCAGGTACGTGATGAAATTCTAGGTCAAATTCTGAGAGAGTCAGTTGCCATCTTGCTTGTCGGCGAGTAAGCTTCTGAGAGGATCGAAAATAAAGGAGGTTCTTATGATCGGTGAAAACGATGACGGGGTGGGGATTTCCTTCGAGATAATGGTGCCAATTCTTCAAAGCTCTGATGACTGCTAGGAGTTCTCGGTCGTATATTTGATAATTGCGCTCCGCAGGGTTGAAGGATTGGGAAAGGTATCCGCAAGGGTGGTAGACGCCATTTTCGTCAGTCTGGAGGAGGACGGCACCCATGGCGACGAGGGATGCGTCAGTGGCAAGGGCAAATTGCCGGGTGGGGTCGGGGTTTCGGAGGACAGGGGTGGACAAGAAGCAGGCCTTGAGTTTATTGAAGGCTTCATCACAAGAAGAGGACCATTCGAAGGCGACAGTTTTCTTGGTGAGATCTACAAGGGGTCGGGCGATGTCGGAGTAGTGGGATATGAAGTGGCGATAGAAATTGCAGAATCCTAGGAAAGATCGGACGTCTTTGACCGTTTTGGGTATCGGCCATTCTTCTATCCCTTTGAGTTTGGCTGGGTCCATCGCAATTTGCCTGGGGTGAATGATCATTCCTAAATAGTCAACTTCTTGGACGTCAAAGAGGCATTTTTCTGGTTTCAGGAAGAGTTTCTCATTCCTAAGGATTTCCAGAATCCTTCGGGTTCGTTTCTGATGTTCGTCAAGGGTGTCAGGAGAAGATGAGGATGTCGTCCATGTAGATTACCAACCATCCTTCATTGAGTTCCTGCTGGAAAGTGCGATTCATGTAAGCTTGGAACGTTGCGGGAGAGTTACAGAGTCCGAAAAACATGATGTTTGGTTCGTAGAGACCATATTCGGTGGTAAATGCAGCTTTCCAGCGATCTTCTGGGTGGATAAGGATGTTGTTATATCCAGAGCGAACGTCCATCTTGGTGAAGTACTTTGCGTCTCGGAGTTTGGCGATAAGAGGGGGGATCAACGGGAGGGGATAGGCGTTTCGGATCGTCCATTCGTTAATGTATCGGTAATCTTGGCATGGACGTAACGAGCCATCTTTCTTTCCTACGAAAAAGAATCCACTTGCTTGGGGTGACTTCAATTCAGAGATGAATTCTTTCTGGACGTGTTCGTCTAGAAATGCTTTGACGGCTTCTCGTTCCTTCTCAGATAAGGGGTAGATTTTCGATGATTTTGGAATGAATCCAGGTTTCGTTTCGATGCGATGATCGATTCCTGGTCTAGATGGAGGAAGCTTATTGAGTCCATCCTTAGCGAATACATCAGCAAAATCATGAAGGTGAGAGGGTACGAGTTCTTCGAAAGACTTCTTCTTCTTCGCTTGTTCTCCTGCCATTGCGAATTCTTGGGCCTTGTTGCTTGTTTTGTGATATTCCTCTTCTTCGTCAATGGAGGTGGCGAGGATCCAAGAGTTTCGTAGTGGAGCTGTGGTGGTGGCACGGCGGATCTCGATAGCGGAAGTTCCATCATGCGTGAGAGGGGAGTCGTAGGAAAGGTTCTTGATAATGCGGACGGATGTAGCATCTTCGGTGTATTCGATAAGGACTTCATCGTCTGAAAGGGGATAGGTAGCGACTTCTTCTACTTTCTGGGCAAAATGATCTTCAACCCATACATCTTCTTTTTGGTCGAAGTCAGGCATCTCGATTTCATCGTCGTCTGGAATAGGGAGGAGCAGGGGTAGGGATTCGTCTCGTACTTCTTTGACGGTGGTTTTCTTTGATAATGCTGGTGCGAAGATAGGTTGGAGATTATTTGCAATCCGTTGCTTATCGATGGTTCGTTCTATTTTAGTGGATCGGGAGGTTCGTGGGATGGAGATGGTCTTGGCTGTCCAATCAATTGAAGGGTTGATGGCGCGCAGCCACGGGATTCCAAGAAGGATTTTGTCCTTTTGTCCGAGCTTCATGACGTTGAATTTTCCTATCATGGTTCATTGGTCGATCTTGATTCCAAGGACGCAGTAGTAGGATACTGGTCCGTCTTTAGAGATTGAGCCATCTGCGAGTTTGATTGGGAAGGGTTTCAAAAGGCGGTGGATCGGGATCTTGTGTTCTTTGACTATTTCCCAGCTGATGAAAGTTCCAGCTGCACCGCAGTCAACAACAACGGTGGTTTCGACGGTTTGCACACGCTTTGTAGAGATGAGGGTAGCCGGTACCCGAAATTCTTTTCTTTCTCCTATAGATTGTACAAGGCGTATTGAAATGGAAGGTACTGACGTCGTAACAGTCCTTCGTTCTAAAAATCCATCCTCCTGGTTTCTTCGGCATCTTCATCGTCATCTTCTTCTTCAGGCGCTCCGCGCCTTACCAGTACTTTCCTATTGTTTCTTCCTGCATCTCCTCGGGGGTGGAAGACAGGGTCATTGGCGCGGTGACCTGTCTTGGCGCATCTGAAGCATTTTCCAGTGCGCATGTACTCCTTTCTATCTGCTTCAGTGAGGCGGTCTACATCCATAGCGTTAGGATCTTTGGAGGTAGAGGGTACATAGCGGTTGGATCCATAGTTCTTCTTCTTCTGTTGATTTCCATGGCGGTTTCGGATGGCAATGAGATGGTTTCTGGTGTTCTCAAGATTAGTGCACTTCTCGACGAGTTTGTCAAAGTCGTTGGGAACGTCTCCGGTGTTATAGAGATGGTTGAGAAGGCCAGGGTGAAGACCGTCAATGAAGAACTGAACCTTGGCTGTTTCGCCAGAGATTCCTGAGCATGTGATGTACTGGTTGAAGGAAGAAAGATATTCAGCAAAGTCGTTTCCTTGCTTCAAGGTTCGGAGTTTATTGATTGTGGAAGCAGTGACGTCGAGGGGTGCGAATGCTTTCTTGAACTCTACAACGAATTCATCCCAAGTTCCATACCCGATAGGTTGGCTAGTGGAGGAGTGGATACGGGTCTTGTCTTGAGCGAGTTCTAAGAAGGATTCGGCCCAGGTGGCAGCTGCTCCTTCAGTCATATGAGAGAGAGCGAAGATAACCTTTTTCTTTTCTTCGTCATAGACTCTATCGTTGATGTCAAGGTATGCAGTGGTCATAAGGAGCCATCGGTTGGATTCGTCTTGGTCTCCATCAAAGTCAAAGGTTCCAATCTTCAGTTCGGTTTCTTTGGTGGTGGTGGTCGTCATGGCTGGTGCAGCAGGCGGCATAGGGAATTGTCGAGGCGGGAGTGGTGGAAAGTTAGGTGGTGGTGCGAGGGAAAATGCTGCGAGAGCCGGAGAAATCGATGTTGGGTTCTGGGGTTTTAAAGCTGGTGAGCTTGGTGCGGTTTCTGGAGTAGACGATCCTTCTGAAGTTGAGGACTCTACAGGTTCTGGGTTCTGTCGCCACGAAATGTTGGCTACTCGTTCTGGGGTTCAAGGGTTCAGCGTTACTTGGCTAGTAAGGTGAAAAGATAACTTGAATCTTTTGTTACGACTAGGATAGTTCTTCCGTTGTGTTCCAATAAAGGATGATCAGGACAACTGGTGTTCAAGAGTTTCAAGGACAGACCGAGTTTTGAGGGCTTGTCTGATCAAGTCAAAGGCTAGTCGAGTTTCAAAGGCTCGCTAGCTCGGATCAATGTGTCTATCAGGTAAAACCTAGTAGATTCAAGTTAAGGAGAAAGTACAGAGTACACGAGGGTTTATATAGGTAAGCGAATGCGCACAGACCAAGTCACGAAAGGAAGGCATAGCTCGTAAAAGTACAAGAAAGGAAAAGAGGAATCGTACAATAGAATGTTGTGGAATACTGCAGAATGTTCATGATACTTTGTCATGTGAATATTGGTCAGAAATGAGTAAGCGGAGTAGCCGGTCATGTGATAAAAGGAAAATGAGTAGGGCGCCAGCGCTCTTGTAACAGTTTGTGTCCGTGGTGGAGAAGCCGTGTAGGACAGAATAGGAGGAGTGGGGGGGATTTTACACTAAACTGATGGGCCGTGAAAGAAATGTCTGTTGAAGACCAAATGCGTTGATTTAAGATTAACATCTTAGTCTCCTCTGAAATGTTATACGCGAGGAAACTTAGGGGCCAGTCAGGACTCTGCACAGTTGGCTTCTGGGCACAGTGGTGAGACTTTGACTTCCTGTTCGTCTTGGTGGATGAAATGAGCGATTTCGGTGATTGCTCTGCACAGGCGTTCAACTAGGATAGGTCCCTTCACTGAGGGGTTCTTGCCGTCGTGGTCGAAGACTCTGATAATAATCTTTGGGTGGGGGACTTTCAGCCATGCTGTGATTACTTTGGTGGCTTGGAAATCGAAGAGTTGTGCTGCATGAGCGAGGTGGATATGTGGGAACCCGCCTTGGGGGATTGGGGTGAACTGTGGTATGACCGTTAGGGAGTTTACGCCATTCGATCTGATGATGGATCTATTGGTTTCGGCAACTGTGAGGTGTGCACGGAGGAGGTCTTCCTCAGTTGAGGGGGCGGGGGTGGTAGTTTTCAGTGTGACAGGGGTCAGGCTAGTCGGTGGGGGGGAGTGGTCTGACATGACTTCATCATCTGCGTCAACTGGGGGGCGGAGTGTGCTAGGTGAGGGAGGAGTAAGAAGTGTCTCAACTTCTATATCGGTTGTAGGGGAGAGGGGTGGTTTGGAGGTAGTGCTGGGGGAGGTGTTGGGTTCAGGGGCCGATGTGGGAGGGATGGTGGTCCTTGGGGTCAGGGATGGAGTGGAGGGGATTGACGCGATCTCTGTCGAGGTGTCCCCTTCGTCTGTCAGGACGTTGGGGGGGAAGAATTGTGAGCCAGAGCGATGATGTCTGGGAAGAGGTTGTCTTGTTCCCATTGGGGATGGACGGGCGCTGATGTTGGCAGTTTTTGCGCTGGATTGGTCCTTCATCTTCACTGAAGTGGTTAAGGTATCCATTCAAGATGACTCGTATTATATAGGTTTTTGGTTTTGTCGGGGTGGGCCGCCTCGTTTTGAGGTGTGTGCTCCTTGTGTGGTTCTGGCTGTGTGAGGTTTGCGTTAGGTTTGATATTGCAGGGGTATTATCAGACATGTTGCGTGTTTTTCTCTCGGAGGAGGTGGTGGTGGGGTTCATTTTTCTCATTTTTTGTTTTGCGTGTTTTGATGAGGGTGGTTTAAACGTGCTCAGTTTGTCTGGTGGTGCGTCTAGTGTTCATTCTGGTTCAGATATCAGTTGTTGTTTTACGTGGGCGTGTTGAGGTGCGATTTGGTTGGGAGATAGCAGTTGCATGTTTTCGCTTGTGGTGCTTGGTTGGTTGGGGTGTTCGGTTTATAGTTCGTAGTCAATAATATTAAAGGCATGTGGGCATATGTGATTTTTGGGTGAGGCCAGGTTGTACTGTGAGCTTTTTGGCTCGACCTTGCCCGCTTTTTGAGCGTGGGAATCCCGTCCACTGGTGGTGGTACGGGAACAAGGGCCCCGTACCATAGATTCGCTACACTTGTTTACCTCTTTTTCCCCAGTCTCTTATACTCGACTGGGGTAAGTCGTATCTTAGTATACCTAACACACTCCTTACTGATGTATTATAGAACTCATACCAGTCCTTTCTATCTAGACGTGCAATGTCTTTTACGACTGTGGTTATAGGTCTCTGTATGAGTTGACAGTGACATAATGAAGGCAGTCGGTATGATGGGTTAAGATCACGGCGGGTAGTATATACAATTTTTTTGTCATCAGTCATAGTCCATAGATCGACAAGTGAAGAGCAGTTCAAAATTATTGAGCTGGGTCCATAGCACATCCAAAGCTACATCACTGAAGGAACGGCAGACGCGAGAGAGAGCAGCCAGAGAACGTCGCGCGACTCCTCGTTGGAAGGAGAGATCCTAGGAACTTCGTGAATCGCTGTCCGTGACGGAGGGATAAATGTCATAGAAAGGTCAACTGGTCACGAACAAACCCATACAGGGGCAATGCTTAGTAATATCTGTAATATCTGTCTCAAGTCGGAACTTCCAAAGTACTCAATAGTAAATCGCACCGCCAAGATTGAATCACCCATGCGCGTCGGTCCCATCGGGCAACGAGTTCTTGCGAATGGAGCCAAGGTTGGTAGTAGGTTGGCTTACCGTTGAAGGCGTACTGACCGCCAATAATGGCTCGTATCAACTCGTCGTGTGCTGCTGATAGTGTGACGAGGCTCGTGATCATCAGCAGCATAAGAGGAGCTCGCTCGAGCCAGATTGAATGAATTTCTCTCGAGAAGGCAGCTGGTGACGAGACTACATAAAAGCCACGGTAGGTCGCGACAAGCACCATCAAAGACCACGTTTGATACCATAAAGCACGATGATTACCGAGGACAATACTTGGCGAGTGACTCTGTTTACCCCCTCTGCAGCATAACTGAGCTCCGAACCCGTGGCGTTTGGGTTAAACACGCAAATCCTCCTATCCCCTGACCGAGGCGAGAACGCTAATGAACTTCGATACCTCGTCCCACTTGGTCTGTCGCTCCTCTTTGTCCTCAACCAATTCCACCAGCTCAGTGTTAAACTGCCCCACGCACGGCAGTATCGCCGAGAGTGCGACCGCGACTGGTAGTGGGTGTTCGATCGGAGAGCACCCGACATCAAAGGTGGTGATATTTGTGTTGCAAACCCCACCTCCTGGTTTCTCAGCCGTAGGCAGATCTACCGTCGTAGCGTCAAATACCAATCCGAGCTTCCTGAGATTGGGGCAAGATGATATTAAGGTGACAAGACCTCGGAAAGTGATCATGGGTTTTATGTCCCAGGATTTTTGGTTCCCAATTCGAGGCGCTCAAGGCTGGGGCCAGGACTTGACGACGGAACCAAATGCATCATCATCAAGCAATGACGTATACAATGTCGAAAGATCAACCTCTTTCAGACCGGAGAAGCGCATGAGGGGAGTGAATGTGTGGAGAGTAAATCCCTTGCCGATATGGTTAGCAACGTCCAGTGTGATGCATTCCAGGCCATCGAAAAGTACCCGATTGGTCAAATTGCCCAGGGCACGTTCAACGGTAGGGGTAGTTTCCCAAGTGTCGGAAATGAGTTGCAGTTGCCTGCACGGAACAACCCAGCCATCTATCATACCTCCGCTCCAGGTCCCGAAACTGAACGAGCGGATGACGAATTTGTCCAGGCTAGAGATACGAAATTCAGATTGAACGTGAGCGAAAGGCTCCGGAATCTGGATATTCAATTCTCGAAGGCCAACGAGACGAGATAGACAAGACAAAGGGTCCTCGCTGAGCAAGGTAAGCGATACCTTCTGCAGGTGCGCGAGCCCACTGAGAGCAAGGACACTGACTTGAGCAGACGTTGGATGTAATTCGACGTCTTTCAGTCGTGGTGAATGCCTAGCGAGACCTGATAACACTGAAGACATTATGTTTGTCCAGAAATATTCTTCACTGGGCGCCAGGCGCAGGTAGACGAGGTTAGGACCCAGGAGGTAACGCATACATGAATGGAGATCACGAGGACATCCTAGGCAACAGAGCACTCGAAGGTTGGGCACCAACAGCGACTGTGAAGAAAAACCCATCAGGGCAAAGACGAACCCCGCATCTGTGTCTCCAAAAGGGCATGAATGCATTGTTCCCAGAACTCGCACCCGAGATGCATATCGCTCGAAGACCGACCAATCTGCTGCAGTTACAGGTCTCTGTATGATCTGACAATAGCATAATGAAAATGGTTAGCATGAGGGGCTAGAATCGCGCCCCAGACAGTGGGCCTCAGTGGGTAGGACTCACGAGCCTCTGACGATCCGTCATAGTCCATAAATCTCGTGGAAGACAAGTGAAAAGCGGTTCCAAATTCTCCAGCTCGGCCCATAACACATCCAAAGCTACATCCGTGAAGGAACGGCAGACACGAGAGAGAGCGGCTAGAGAAGGTCGCGAGGCACTTCGACAATGTTGATAGCCAATATCCCAACCTTCCGTACCGGAGAAATAGATGTCAGAAAAAATCTGTTTTAGGATCTCTGGAATAAGGAGGCAGGCGTGCATGCGGTATTCTTCCGTGCGGTGGTACGAGCAGCTGAAAGATAAGGAGACGTTGGGAGGAGCGCGGACGGGGTGCACGGATGATTAAAATTTGGGCGTACGTTAACGGCTGAATAACGACTCGGAATATTACGCGAATGTCAAAGTTCAAACGTTCACGTTCATTGTTCACTGGCCAGTACACGTAAAATCACTGTGCACAGCATCATTGACGGTCCACGATAAATCAATGATCATTGATTGGCTTGCCTTTATGATTATCAGACGAATTCACAGTCTACTAGTCAATATCAAATGGCCTGGACCGCGGTAGCACAGAAGACCAGCTCCACACAGTCACCGTATCTGCAAATTGACGCCCTCGAGTGAAATCTTGATTCTTGACAGATTTTCCGCCTCCGAGCTTCCATGTATTCAGTGGCAGGGCAGTTCACATTGCCCATCACCAATTCGCGGTTCCACGGTTCAAAATGAACTCTTGGACATGAATGGAGGTAGACGAGTTTCTTCGTCAAGGTAGGTAGATCGGCTTGATGTTAAAGGCACGTTGTCCGTCGTGGCCGCCCATGTTTGAGGTCTCGACTCGTGATCATCATCAGCAGCACACAGCTCGAACGAGTTAGTTCCGTATCTTTTTGTGGAGCTTTCATGGAGAATATCTTCATAATCTCGCCATATATAGCCTTCCGGGGATTTGCTGCAACACAGGTTGGTCACCCGTGCGTCAGAGGGACTCGTGGTAAACTTCCCCACTGACTTACCACATGATCTTCAACAATCTATGAAATGTCCAGTCTTCCTCGTCAAGGAAGCCTCGGCGAGGTATTAAATAATGGCAAACGTATGCATTGTGATACTGCCAGTTTACCATGAAAACATCGAGTATACTGCTTCGAAGGTCGGTCTCGGTCCTGTGATATTGTCGATACATGTCGGACCACGCGAAGACACATTATTGGTCCTTTGCTGTTTAGCAAAAAATCTTTTCGTGGCCATCTCCACAAGGCTAAAGTCTTAATGCTCTCGCCCGATGGGCATGCCCTAGAAGGAAGACTCATCAGGAAAATATTCGACCGATACTTGACACGCTGTTTGACTTACGAGGCTAGTGGACCCACGATACTGTTGCCCCTCTATTGACTCTATCTCTTGTTCGCTCGCCTGTCTCGGAGTTCCGAGCCCGACGCAGAACACCTCCTTCGCAGATTATCAGCCCATCATAAGTAGTTAGCACCATTCCCAACTTGATCGTGCGAGTATACCTGCCTGAAGGATCCAAGGAATATGATCAGCGCCCATACGAAAACACATTCCATCAAAGCAGTTGTGGCAAACCGTGTATAGTAACTCGGAGAAACTCTCGGTATCAGTACGAGCGATCGTCGCAAGGGTAAATCAATTATGCAAGGGGAACAAGGTAGGCATGGGGAGTCTCGGGGAGTATATTTGAACCACAGACCAGAGCTTCCTGCCTTCTCATGAACGGAGTGGTAGCGCGTAAATGTCTGACCGTCGCGGATATCACCATCGCTTCCTTCAATTTGGAATAGCCTGACTTTACCCATAGTACGGATGTTCTTGATATCCGCCGGGAAGTATCCGGCCCTGATTAACGGCGGGGTATGAGCCGTAATTGGGCTGGGGTGAGAGGGGCGCATTGCCTGATAGGGAGGTGGAGTATCCACCATCTGGGAGCTGATTACCCGAGGCAGGCGAGCCGAGAGGATGGTTGTAGTATTGTTGGTTCGGGGGCTGAGCGGGATAGGCGTTGTATGATTGAGGGTATGGCTGAGGAGGAGTATTTTGAGGATCGCCTCCATAAGTAGGGTATGGCACTTGACCACCTGGAACGGCAGAGTACCGAGCCATAGGCATGACCGAAGTTGGGGAAGGCCCGGAAGCCATACTCGCTTCGGCGATAGAAGAAGTCCATATTCCTCTCCCACGGTTAGCTTGAATAATCGCGTACAGAACGACCGTGGCGTAGTATATGAAGACTGAAAAAACCATACTTCAGCCAACGGCAGTCATTCGTATGCTGCACACGTACCACAAAAAAATATAATAAATGCAACAGCCTCCACCACAATGATCTCGTAACAAATCTGGTTGGCTTTGGGATCTGGTGATCAAGATTAATAAGTAGCGAGAGTAGGACGCAACTACTAAGAACTCACAGTTACTGTAAATACATCCATCAGGGAAGTAGTAGGCTCTGCCCGCCACGGTATCACCAGCAGTACCGACCCACATCGCCCAGAGCACAACTAAAAACCGGTCAGCTAACGAGAAAATCGCCGCGACGATTGACGCACAGAACCACACGATTTCGAATACAATCATGGACACGACCGCTCCGCGGCGCACGCGACCCACAATCAAGCTGTTCATACATACTTTAAGATCACTTCCGTCACGACAGAATTTCAGGGCACTCACAGCACCGGAAGAGATAAGACAGTGAGACAGCCAGCTGCAAGCCCAAGAGCGACAAAGCTCAAGTGGACATTATGATATTGATATCCAGCAACAATCGACTCAATGTGAGCGCAAATGCCAATGACGACGAGCGCTAATATTGAAGCCAAGGCTGGACGACACTATTAGTTTAAGACGTCACATTTGAAGCGGCGCGCAACTCACAAAAAACGACGGCGCGGAGCCAAGGAAGGACAGCCATTTTTGCCTACTTTATCTCAAGGGCTCGTTCAAAATGGCAGAAAAAACCGCTGAACGGTGTAAGGTAGGTGAGAAGAAGACAATAAAAGCGAGAGTAAGAGCCTCAAGAGGTGACCAAATCATTTATGTCCATGACGTTGACATCGCTTGATCACAGTACTAACTGATCAGCGATGATACAAATCGGACCCTCGTTTACAAGACCCACTGCATCTGAGTCACACCGCCCCATCAGAACATACGATGCCAAGACCATGAAAATACGCGGCGTGACCACAATTGCAAGTCGTGCAAAAAGACATTAAAGATCAAACAGTGAGATCTAACAACTCGAGAGTACGGCATCAGTGCGCAGGTAATTGTGCGCAATATACACCGAAGACTCACATTCCATCAAACCCCGACGAGGTCGTGATCCACAGTAATATATGATGTCGACGACAGGAAAATCGCATTACAAACGCACCCGACAACCTGCTCGACACCCAAAATTCTGTCGTACCAAAAAAGAACACCACGAGCACATGCGTGCGAGCGTGCTGTTGGAGCTATGCGGTGTGGGGTGCGGATTTGGGGTGCGGATTTGGGTCCTTGGAGACATGTTGAGGTGAGATCTCACAACGAGGCGTCTTATTTAAAGACTAACACACGAATCGGACAGTTGAGCGCTTGCGAAGCAATTTATACCGTTGCCTTCCTCTAAGTTTGGTGGGCGCTCGCCGCCTGTACGTCATGCTTCTGGACGTCTCTAAACTGCCAACGAACGCAAGAAGATCGACAGGGGGCTGAAATAAAGCGGATGGGCCAGGCACCCCGCTGACCTCCACTTGTTCCACCTCCAGCCAACCATGATACGCCCCACACGGGCTCTCTAGAAGCAACGGACAGTATTTGAATGCACTGTTTGATGAGAAAGTCGCGGTTATGGCATGTCGATGACACGCGGCAAGCAGTCGTTGCCAAGAGAGTAATCTTCTAATCAGAAAAGCAAAATTCCCATTCAGAGGAAGTAGTCTGCAGGAGGTCGTTTTGCTGGTATGGAGCGTACGTCCTATGTGGCACGACATGATCAGATCACAACGCTGGATGAAATGTTGCATTTGATCCCCGCATATCGCCTTTGGGGGGATATCGAAAAACAAGGAACTTACCGAGGGCGCATGTTGGAAAACTTTGTATTCTTGAGCAAGGCGTTCATCTAGCTCGAGAATCGAAGCCACATTACCACACCTGTCATAAAAGCATGATATGTTACGAAAGCCGAACCGCATGCAGGTATTCATTTGATCACCACTCACCGATAGCAGTAATTTGGTGCGCTCCACACTGTCACTATCATATTGTCGAACATGAGCTTGTATCCTTCCATAGCGAGTTGATGAGCCCGCGCGATGAGGTCAATAGAGTTGTGGTGCGCGAAGGTTTTTGTAATGTCGGCGCCGAAGAGGAAGCCAGCGCCCCGCGGAGATAGGCCCCATCCAGTTATATCTGTGTAAAAGAAAGCGTGTTGTGAGCAGATGTCGCCATCGAGCATGATTAAGGGATTACAAACCGTCTGGATCGGACCAAAGGAGGTCACACATTGGACCATCATGAGGAACCTCCTGTTTTCGATCAATAGCGCGTATCTAAAGGAAGAACTAAGAACGCGTGCGCAAAACAAGGAGGAGTGGGACATAATAGACGCACCTGATCAATAGCCTGCAGGTTCGGACTGAGTCCGCCGTGGACACAAAAAACTCGACCATCCACGATCGCGCCTAACGCAAGATAGTCAAAGACCTCACAACACCATCTCCACACGTTGGTGCTGCCATATTTTCTCTGGCACTCGTCATAGAACCCATACACCTGTGTGATCTGCCGTGACTCGTGGTTGCCCCGGATCAACGTGATTCGCTCTGGATAGCGGACTTTGAGTGCCAGGAGGAGTAGAAACGTTTCGACGCTGTAGAAGCCGCGATCCACGAAATCACCTGTGACAACGGGACATTAAATATGAGACGGCCGATTGCAACGCACTAGGACGCTACGCTTACCCATGAAAAGGTAGTTCGTTTCCGGGCAAAACCCGCCCACTTTGAATAATTCCATAAGATCAAAGAACTGGCCATGGATATCGCCGCAGATCTTTATCGGAACGACAAAAAAAGTATTAGCGCAGGAGAGTATTGAATTGATTCAAAATGTGTTCACCGTCACAGGAGAGTCCACGGCTTGGACATTTGCTTCTTCTATCAAGATCTCACGGGCCTTGAAGCAGAGACGTTTGACCTGTTCCTCGGATATGGGTTCACATCGTGTGAGCTGCTCTATTTGCCTTTAAGATCAACGCGCGAGAAGTACAAAATGCGCAGCAGTGGACGTGTTTCGTGCGTATTGGATAACGCAATGCACAGAAGCCGGTTTTTGATCGCCAATTACACGTTGTTGCGGTACTTTGAGAACAAGCTGTGACAAAAAAAGTGATTTCTCACCTGTCGAGATCACTGGGCATTGCAACCTATCTGATAGACCGTCCGAGTCGATGCCTTCGACAACAAGTTGTAGTACGTGTGCACCGTGGAAACAACGTCACATCAAGGCACCGTACTGCCACCTCAGATCCGCTCAGAATCCACGATGCAATTCTTATGAACAACATAATGTACAAAGTATGTATGCAGTTTAGATACCCAGGTATATGGTATATGTGTGGTAGCGATGTGGTACCAAGCAGTGCACCAACTGCTGTAAAGGTGGCAGAAAATGCACGAAAGTAATCCATACACAGAACAGACCAGACATCGATGGAAGGAGAAAAAATCCGGTTACGAGACAGTAATAAAATACGAGATTCACAACGGCAACATGGAACAAGGGGGTCTTAATATCATACATAGCCCGTTGAGGGCCGCGCTCGCAGAGCGCTGTCAGCCTTCCAGGCGCTTTGGCCCAGGCCGACATGCGAGGCATGATAAGGATATGAACTCTGCACTTGGGAATGATGCATGTATGATAGCGAGTTGGGCGGCGGTATTGAATGGTGCATTTGAGGGATCCGAATGTCTCCGCGAAGTACCCTCTCGTCCTGAATCGGCGCTAGGACTGGTGGTGGCGAGTCGTACCGTGGTATGCTGGAATGGTGCGGCATAAGAGTGTGACTGTATGATCCATGAACGACATTGTTTTGTGTGTTCATATAGCTACTAGAGTGGTCGGAGACAGGATCCAAAATCCCAGAACCATTTTGGTACGACGCAACCTCGTGTGAGTCATCCCGGTAGGCTGAGTAGTTGGGCGTAGATAGCTGAGAGTGGGGGGAGACAGAATGTGGTGAATCCGGTGAGGGCGTGCTGACAGCCTGGTAATGGGTAGGATAGGAGTGTGGGTGCGAGATGTGTGAAATCGACAGGCGAGATGATACAGACGAAAGGTGGGCGGATGACTGCGGGGAGCCATCGTGAATATTATCCATGGGTGATTGATGAAGAGAGGAAGAATGAATACGCGACATGGAGGACTTCTCGCCGTATGCCTGAGAATAGTCGTATGAGTGATCATGCACCGCATGACCGGTGGAAGGCTGGGAGACAGACGCCGTGACATAGCCGTAATTAGCTTGCGAGGACTCATCGTAGCCGGGTGTGCTGTCGCTGTAATGCGATTGGATTGGTGACGAGTGGGATGCAACTTGGGCATTGGACATGGCCTGGGAATGCTGGGTGATCATTGATGGGAAGGAGTTATCGGGAGGTGTTGGGGATCTGCTGGAGACACTTCCAGAATGCAAGCTATCGGAGTATGATGGTACAGAAAAAGCTTGTACCAAAGGCGGAGGTGAATCGGGGGCCGGGGGGATCGCATGCTCGAGAGCCGGAGGGGGAGAAGGAGTGTCTGATGAATTGCGTTCAGAAGAAATCATCGAGGATGAGGTCCGGCTATTTTTTGAGCCAGAACCACTGATGCCTACGGCACGGGCAATTGCAGCACGAGTGGCGGAGCTTGAGCTCCGTCGTGAGCCAGGAGAGAGATGAATGCGGTAACTGTAGAAGAAAGAAGAAAACGAAGCTCAGTTGTTGGCCATGAAATTGCGGCGATAAAATGCATTGAAGACAAGACGGTAATGGTAAGATATTCAAAATAGTGCAATTGCTGTGTGGCACGATAGTACGACGAGAATAGAGATAGCGCCGGCGATAAAGAATTGCAGAAGTACTCACTGTTGTTGTAAGTTGTCTTGCCTTGAACAGCGTGTTTCGCATCCAGGAAAAGGACACTTATGATTGCGTTCACCTGTGTGAACGCGAAGGTGTCTGGCAAGGTGGCCACTTGTAGTGAAGCCACGGTCGCAGGTCGGACAGACATGCTTTTTCTTGCCATTAGCCGTCCCAGAAGATTGGGACGACTGGGCAAAGGATGGAGCTGTAGGGGACTGGGGAGATTGACCTGGAGACTGACTAGAATCAGATTGATACTGTACTGAGGAGTACTGAGGAGAATAGATCTGAGAGTCGTGCTTTGTTGAGGTATGACGGGGCATTGTGTTGCAGGGGTGTTGAGGAGACTGAGGATAGGATTTTGTAGATTACGAAGGAACTGGAGAACAGGCTTTTGAGGAGAAGAAGTGTCGAAGGCAGTGACGCCCAAGAGTAAAATACGTAAATAAGGGAAGAGTACCGAATTTATATTTGATATGTATAAGAACCCAAGTAGAACCTCAATTTATTTCAATTGAGGGCTACGTTTAGACTTTCGAATTGTCATTTCGTAACACAACACAGATCAATTGACATAAGGCAACTTGCCGTTTCTTCCGGAAGCGCATCCCAAAAACTGAATACTCATTTCGGAGCGGAAGCAATTTTGGGTCAATACTTCCGGGGTTCAAGACGACCTCACCTCAGTTTCTCTATTAATTTATATATTATCATCTCATATGAGTCTTCTCCTATACACTGGATTGTCCTCGATGTTTGCATGAACACTTAAGGTTGAGTTCTGTATCATAAATTAGACGCCTTTGTTAAGCCTGACATTTCTTCCTCGCCCACGTGAGATAATCAAACCGTACCCCCCAAAGTTTCCGTTTACTCGGCAAGCAGTCTCCTGCTCATGGCACTCTCCGGATCGTCACGTCTTTTTCATTCTCCAGTCGTATCTTTACGCACAAAAAAATCCCTTCAATTTCCTTTCCCCAGGCACACTTATGAAACTGCTCTTTTCGGGACCGTCCATAGTCCTGTCTGGAATCCCTTTTCAGGTCTTCGATCGCGATCAACAAATGTTCGCAAGAAACTCGTCAGCCTTCTCGTCATCCAACACACGGTGATCGCTTAGCCTGCGCCCAGTGCTCGTTTTTTGCTCGACCGAGAGTCGCTCTTGCGTTGCCAGCTTGCTCTTTTCTTCCCCATGGATACAGTATAATACAATGTTGCATACATAGCCCCAACCCAGGGATTGTGGACACTACTCCGCTCATCTCCACAAAAAGTGTCATCCAAAGTTTACATGTCAACCTCAAATCCACAACAGCTTGTCAACCAGCCAGATCGCCGCCCTATTGAAGCCAAACTCGCTGACCTCTAAAACAAAATGGCCTTCCGTCATGTTCCGTTCAACGAGTAAAGCCTACAAACACAAGGAAGGCATAATTGACATAATTCAGTCGCAAAAGTAGTTAGTCGTCGATAGGTTGATTGATCGTCACTCAAATTCTCTCACACCGACTTCATCTAGGTTCATCTCTGTCGTACGCCACAACTCGACTGCCTTCTCTGATAACAGGCGCCGAACTCTACTATAATATGCCATGGGCGAATACACAACACATACTGCAAGTGACAAAGAAGCTAGCCAAATTCATCATATCCTCGCTTCATCAGTCACCATGTCGGTCAACGACGTCCCGTCCTCCCGTGCAGCTTCCGGGTGGATCACGCATGTCAGAAGTCAGAAGACTACAAACGTCACTTGCCAGATCCGCGACTCTTAAGCATAAGATGAGAGCAACCCTGAAGGAGTTAACTTTCTTAACGTCCACCGTGCCTCGCACTGGTCCAACTGTCAACACAGTCGTACGACGGAAATCATGCCGTTTAGAGCGGCTCGGGAACACTTGCGGACGCGCAAAATACTCCCGGCCTGTCTCAATCACGTCGCAGCTTGGAATCTGGAACAACCGTTATGTACATGTGCTATACCCACGTAGAGACAAATTATGATGCCGCGCTCTCAACTAATGCCATCACAGGGGCCCAGGCGAAGTTCCTGCATCGCCTTGCAGTGCACTAAGTAAAGGCAAAATGAATGGTTGGTTAGCTCAAGTCCCTAGCACGTTCAACAATGAATTGATAGACGGCGTTCAAGGGACCGATCCAGGGACTTACGGTACGTCGTAGAGCGGAGCCGTTGCCGGACCTGGTCAACAAACGACATAATATCAGTCTCTCATAACACACGGTGACATACATACCTCATATGATGAAGATTCCTTATAGTGATCAAACGTCTGACCAAATTCAATCTGGTCTCAGAAACTTCAACTTGACATCCAGGAAAAAAAAAATACGGCGGTGTCGTACATGCCGAAACTCACAAATAGCGGTTACTTTTCTTGACAGCGACGTCTGCGGCGCAAGAGAAGTAATGATAGTCGACCTAACTCTGATAATAGCCCGTGGCTTGAGAAAAATGTCTTGGGAGAGCTCCGTCAGACAAAGTCTTGGAACATATTAGCTGTTTGAAACATGGGGTTCACTTACTATCCGATGCTGATGGATATCTTGACGTGGAATTCTTGGCGGCGCTTCATCGAAGCCAATGTCCATGATAACAGATTACCAGACGCTCCACTCGCCTCAATGTACACTCACCGAATCCAATAACACTGAGCCAGCAAGTCCTCTGCTCAAATCTCCCGGAGAAACATTACAGTTTTGCCGTGGTTTCTTATCTCATTGAGACACCACGACGCTTCGAAAAAGACCGCTTTAGCCCCAATCATTCTCTCAGTGGCAGATAAGAACTTTGCTTCCAGTTCACCGCGAAGACGTACATGGAAAAAGCCCCTTCGTACCCCATATATGGTAGTTATACTAAACTTTCGTTGACGTCGCGCAACGATGGGAGAAGGTTCCGACTGAAATACCCATTTGGAGTCAAAATCTGGCATTGGCCGAAGCGCTAAAGGTCGAGGTTTGAATATTCTTCCACGGGATCAATTCAATTATATATGGAACCAGTGGTTGGGACGGGCGGTTTGGCGGGCGCGATCGAGTCGGGAATAGTCGGCAGCTGTCGGCAGGAGGCTATGTCCTTGATCTTCAGGGCATTAGAGTCGCTTGGCGCATCATGATGGCCCGGGGAATGCAAAGTCGGGGATTGGACTGAAGGTATTGCCGAATGATGGAATAGCGTAATCGTTTTCTCCAGTAAAAAAAGTCTCATGACGGCAGGCACAGCTACAATCGACTATGAATGATTCTTTCAATTGTGACGTTAGCAAGACCCACGATACTGTCGCAACTGCAGTGTTGGCATCATACGAACTTGTCATATAATCATGGTGGTACTAGCAGCAGGTACATGTGAATCCTACGAATGCCGTGTCTGCGCAAAGGAAGGAATTAAGGAAGAAAGCTCAAGATCGTGGCATCGTATCAGCTCCCAATCGGCTTCCCCACCTTTAAAGCCGTTGGTAAAAGCGTGCGGGGCTTCTTGTTTTGCATTACGATGCCAGATTTGGCTCTCACCCTAATCTACCCTGACAACCCACGCCGGCTTAGAATAGACGGACGGGTTTACCCATCGTGCTCTTGATATGCAACGACTGGACATTTTGCCAGTTCTTCTTGAGAAGCGAAACGAGGAAGTTAATACCTACGACAGCGTGAGAGGGAGTCTGTGGTCGCGTGACAGTAAAATTCATACTCATCATAACGTTGGCAAGGACCTGGTCGTCAGTCATTTGGACGTGTCCAACGGCAACGCCCAAGCAAAGGACCTTCTTAAGCTGAAACTTAATCGTCGATCGGACCTCATTGAGCTTGTTCGAAAGATCCTCAGCATGAGAGATAGGAGTGGGGAACTTCCCAGCTGGGCAATGAAGTTTAAGGCATAAGATATCCCCGGATGAGCACTAATTGATTTACCTTTAGATAGACCGGGCCCAAGAAGACGAGGGATCTGCTTGATCAAGGCTTCAGAGGCCAGGAAAGCATCGTACTTCTTGGCAAGTTTCTTGACAAGCTTCTTGTTCTTGTTGAGTCTAGCGAAATGAAATCAGAAAAGAAATCAGAAACGGGTGGAGCCTTGGTCATGCTCACTTTTTCAAATCATCAACTGACTTGTACTCAAGCTCGATTTGCTTGGCGCGATCAATGTCCGCAGCATCAGCAAGAATACAGATGGACATGCGCGGGCGAGGGACATTAGGCAGTCTGAGATATGAATCAATCACCGCCCGTTATGCATTGATACGCGATACGCACTTGACGGTACCAGAGAAACGCTTGTCTTTTTGAGTATCGTAGTTCTTGAGACCAATCTGAAGTTCGATGGTCTCCACAAAGTTACGTCTTTTCTCGCCATTGGCTTCAGCAAGAAGGTCCTTGACGGAGCCCCGCACGCTTGACACTGATAGCTTGCTATGTGACAGTTAGCAACGATAAAATCAACGACCTGGCGAACATACGAGCTCATGCTTGATGGCTTTTGGGGCGGGTGCGATGTTTTGGGTCTTGAGGATGATACGAGAAAATAAAGTTCAAGTGGCGGAATACATATACAGTGTGACGTGCATATGTAAGCAAGGTGCTCCATATGGTAAAATGTGACAGCAGGACATATCGAGCGCCTCGGCGCAGATCTGGCACGTCTCAGCAGCTCACAGCCAAGTTTCCATGGATTATGGTCTCTGCCCGCTCCTTCTAACCACCGACATTAAATATTCAATCACTTATCACTTTATTCTTTCGTTCTTTCGATTGTATACCTACTTATAGTGGTATGATTTTTATTTTCATGCTACCCGGGCTGGTTCTGACTGAATTGTCCACATTTTCCAGCTCATGACAGAACCTTGGCCTTTCCAGGGCAGGCCACCGCTGTAAGTTGGGTTTCCGTTTGTAGCAAAGTAATACACTGAACATAGCAAAGTTCTGGTACCCCTGAATCTGATCTAGCATCTCTTTCACCTCGAACCGCATTGCTATCGCCTCCCTATGAGAACGCGGAGCTAACAAGGTCACGGCGTGTCAATGGCGCGCCAAATGACAAATTCCGTCACGAGAGAGAACGCGCCCACGCAACCGCGAGTGCTCGTGACCTATTACGACTTCCTGGTGAACGAGGAGTACGAGTCGAAGCAGACTCGCAAAGTGCTCTACACTGCATTAGACAGGTTGGACGCTGAGAGTCGTCGTGCGGAAGAAGCGGAAGTGCAACTAGCCGAGACTTTGGAACGGACCAGGTCTATCAATGAGGCTCGCGTTGCTGCTCAGCAGGAGGCTGCTCGAGCGCAGGAGGAACTGAGGCTCTACAAGCTGCAACTCGATAATGCGCAGAGAGAAATTCTCAGAGCTCAAGACGTACTCGGAGTTATTGAGGCCCAGAGGGATGACGCAGAGGCAGCGGCTGCTGACGCGCGCTCAAAGGCTCGAAGATTGACTGAAGAACGCTTGATTGAGCTCGCCAGAGAAGAGGGTCGCAGACTCGGGTATGAAGAAGGCATTCGTCGCGGTCGTAATTTGGGATACAGAGAAGGGACGCGTCGTTGGTATCGATGACGGTCGGTCACAAATACGAGAAACCGCTGCCTCTACCTTCGACAGGCTGGTGGACGCGCAGGAAGAAGTAACTTCGCTTCCTCAGCCTGCACCAGTTGCACCCATCCCAGAGAGTCGAACCGCACCAGAAGTCCTCCGTGTCGCTTCACTCGTCTCAACTTCACTGGATAGTCGTCGTGGCTCTCGTTCCCGTCGTGATTCCGAATCTGATTCCGCGAGTGTCCTGCGCGCTCCAGACCCCATAGTCATGCCTGTTATGGTTGAACACCCGCAGCCTGTACACAGGATAGCAACCACAGCAACCACAACCCCTACTGTTACGAGTCAATCTTCCCGTTCGCGTCAGGAGCCTCAACCCTGGCCAATATCAGACCGCTCTTCAGCTCGGTCACCCCCAACTAGACCAGTCTCAGTCCAAAATTCTGTTCCTAGTGTCCAGCATTCAGAATTCCGAATCCCACCAGAGGGCTACATACCAACACTGGACAAGGACCAACGTATTACTCTCCCTCCCCCGCACGAACTTCACCGCAACATACCTTCACCGTCACCGTCACAGCCCATCGCTGGGCCGTCCTCAGATTCGGTCAGAACGTTCGACTACCCCCCACGCCGTTCCTCTCCGGACTCACAAACGTCAACGAAGGTATCTATGTCTCAATCCTCCAGCATATCAGCACTCGAGATTATCGGCCTGCCCAACGTGACGCAGCGCGACAAACGTCGGGAGCGCAACGGTCTGAGTGTCATTCATGAAGATGCAAGCATCGCGGCCGACCATGAAACCGCGACTGGATCCGACGCGGGACACCATCACTATCGCAGCGAAAGACGCAGCGAAAGAGACAACGACAGTGAAGCTACCAGGCACTCGCGGAGAGACCCATCAAAGCAGAGGCTTGCTGACGAGCTGAGATGGTCTGACCCATCCGAGGCTGAGGAATGGCGTCGATATGGCGCAGATGAGGTTTGCTCTTGTTCTACGTGGAGTGCACTTTGAGTTGACGAAGGTCACAGACTCGCATGCAAAGCTCTCAAGGTCCCCCCCGACCCCGGCCCCGCCCGGCGAATGTGACAACTCCCAACCCGCTTTCTCCTCCAAATTGGAATGATGCTAATGCACCTCTGCCTCGGCATCATCGCCATTCACGGACAGTATCCACTCCAAGTCAAAGAGACTCGGACGGATATGAACACAGAAGAGTTGTCTCATCGGACAGCTCTGTCCCTGATATAACGATTGAGCCCCCGGTACGTATTATTTCCCTACTCAAGAAAAAAAGCTAGAACTAAATCTTGACAGTCCCGTCCTCCATCTGACGCGCCGTCAAGACGTGCGTCCGTATTTGGGCTCCTCAGTCCGGACCATGCCAATCACCCGCTTCCCGTCCCTGTCCCTAGTTCGCAACGCACCCCACTTGTTCCTACCGTCCCTAACACTCCCGTTTCAGCGCCTGTCTCGTTGGTAGGGTCTATCTATGACGCACGACAGCTGCCAACCGGGTTCACTGGGAATACCGGTGCACCGCCTCCAGGGGGGCCTGTCATTCCAAATATGAATGGGAGAGAAGCGCCCTCGCGACATAGTTCGCCTTACGCACCTGTCCAGCCTGAAGGCAGGCGATCAAAGACCCCCCAGTCTTACGTTGCCTCCCCAGTCCCTTCTGGTATCTCCTACCCCGCGCCGCCTATTTCCAGGGAGCCGACGCCAAACGCCTCTGCAGAGCGTGGAAGCCGTTCCTCTACGCACGAACGCCGACAGAGTCTAAGCCAGACAGCGGGAATGACACCTGCTGCTCGCGCTCAGTCACTGCAGTCAGGAGGAGGCGGTGGCCCGGGAGGGTCCTCACGTTCGTCCCACAAACAACGATCGAATGCGTCGTCGATTGGCTCGCACCAGTCGTTTACGCACTATGAACCAGGCGTGTATAATGACCCTGCATATTTGTCGAGTAGCGAGTCGCTCTTGGATCCTCGGACGGGCGCGAATACGGCTGCGAACGCGGTTGGGTCGAGAAGGACCTAGCAGGTACCTATCGCGTCGCCTTCGCTTTCGTATAGGACCATGGGAACGACTGAATGATTTTGAACCGATATGTGTGTTTTTTTGTTTATCATCGTCGAGCATGTTATTTATTGTATCACTCAATTATTGATATGAAGTAGTCAATTAACCTCTGTATATTTACTGCTATTCTATGCATCTGAATATGATGATATCATCGTTAGGACTCCAAGGATCGTGCCCCTAAACCGCTTGCTTATCCAACCACCATCATGTACTCCTTCCTTTGCTACCTTCCCAAGGAAACATATCTGGCAAGTCTCTTTAAGCAAATTGAATCAACGGTCACTGACTGTCAGGCTTCTAGTGAAGCGGACAAAGCCCCTTTAACTCACTTCTTCCGATCGACCAACACCATGTTGAAAAGGAAAAGAAACGATTCATCAGCTTCCTCGAACTCAGAGCCAGAGCACGAGCTCTCCATCTTCGAGCGCGTCGGCAGCCATCTCAGATATCTTGCCAGACACTCTACCGTGTCGTATAAAGTGCACAGAGAGACTAACCTCACACATGCACTCGACGACCTGGCCAGCAGTCCATTCGTGTCCTTTGTTCTGTACCCACCGGTAGACTCGGCCGATTTGAAACTACTCGTCAATAGAGAGGATGCGGGAACATGGATGAACCCTAACGTTGGAGCATTGCAAAAGCATGCAACCCCTTCGCCATTCGGCAGGGGAGAGGAAACGGTCATGGACCCCTCTTACAGGCACGGAACAGAGCTCAAAGCGGATGAGCTTACCCTCACTCTTCAAAGACACGGATCGAATGATTATGCACGTATCGTGAATAATATCCAAGATGAACTCTCGACGGCCATGTTCGTAGGCAAGAAAGTTGTTCTCAAGTTATACAAACTCGCTATATACGGTGAAGGAGGTCACTTTGACTGGCATCGTGACTCGACGCACAGCGATGCTCACCATGGAACGGTGCTAATTGCACTCAACACCGAGTGGGAGGGAGGAGAGCTTCTGCTGAGGCATCGAGGTATTGAGGCAACTGTTGATATGCACCCAACCAAGCTCGACAACAGCCTCCGGCCAGTTGTTGTTGCATTCTACACGGACATAGAACATAAAGTCATGCCCGTGACCAAGGGCTCGCGCCTAGTGCTCCAGTATGATGTCGAAGTTGTCGGGGAGCTGCCTCCAGCACAGGAACTTTCGCCTGGTTACCAGCCCTTGGAGGATGCTGATATGCGTCGCCGGCGCATTGCATTCCACTTTAAAACTTACCCGAACTTGGACCAGGAGTTAATCCAGGCGGTCATTGATGAAATCAGACAGTTGCACGAAGAAGGTACCACAGTCGTCGCTTTCCCGCTTACTCACCTCTACCGTAAGGCGAGCGTCAAGAAGGAATACCTCAAAGGAAGTGACTCGGCGCTTTTCGACGCTCTCAAGAGTCACTTCGATGTCGTCCTTCATCCTATACTCATCCGCGGTATTGATGAGGGTGAAGGCTGGGACGGGCAGGAACGCCTCCTCGCATACAAGTATGAGTCGTCTGAGGCGGAGGAAGAGGAGTCCGATGTTGAAGGGTTTGATGTTGAAGAGCAGCCCGATGCTCAAGGAATTATGTTTCCGGGCAAAGTTTACAGGAACGCTTTGTTTTATCTTCCTCAGGCCTCCGCGATCCTGCAAATTTCGTTGCGAAGGTGGGTGTCGCATGTGGGTAATGAGCCGGAGAATGGCGAGGTAAGGTATTTTGGTGCAGGGATGTTCGTGAAACCAAAGAGCAATGAGAGGGTGGAACCAGATAGCAACGAGTAACGGTGTACACTGTACAGGGATACTCCCCGTAGCAGAACCCCGTGTTCAATTAGCAATGGAGATTAAGAGGAAGGCAGGGGACCAGTACTTCAAGTATCGGCAGACTGCCAACCACCTTGAATTGTCCTGCAAGCCTTTCTATTTCACTGGCTCCAACGAACAGTACACAAAATACGTATACGGGTCGTCAATGCAACATTTAAACAAGGATCAAGCCTTGGGTCCAACTTCTGGGACGAAGAACCCGATATCAGTCAAGCCTCTCCTCAATCAAGGACTTCTCACAAGAGATGAGCATTAATATTAAACACAATCCATGTTCATCCGTAATAAGATGTAAGCACGCTGGCTTACAGTTCTCGTAATGTGCATTAGCGGACGACAGTCTGATCCTCTTACATATAACCATACAAGAAACCAGCATCACGGTACCGACTTCGCAGGCGAGTGTCCACCTGTGATGTGCAGGGGAACCTAAAGGCGGTAAGCAAACGTCTGGAGGTGGCCGTGTGAAACTAGGCTCAGCTGCAATCCTTGCGGTCGACGAGTGTGTTCTTCTCGGTGTAAGGAAGACGTGAATGACTCGGGCTTAGTAGCGCAAGCTTATATCCCAATTGGATTGGATATGAACAGAGTTCTCGACAATACTTCGTTTCATCTTTCACGTGCCTCTGCGATTCAGCCAATTTCCTTCCAAGATTGGGTGGAGCATGTTGGGAACGATTCACAGGATGGTGAGGGAAGGTATTTTGGCGCTGGCATGTTCGTGGAGCCGAAGAACAACGGAAAGGTGAAAAAGGGCCAAGAATGAGAAGGTGGAACCAGCTGGAGAGCAATGAGTCATAGTGTACAGGCGTAGCAGAAATCCGTGCTTAAATAATTACCGATAGCGATTATAAGAGGAAGGCTATTATAATGAGACTGACTCGGAGGGCAGCACGCGATCCTATTGATTTCTCCGTCTCGCCGCTGTCCTTAGTTTTCGCCTGTTCTTTTGCAAGCAGCTTGAAGGTTAATATTTCAATCCCAAGCTACAAGCAAAGGCGGTAAATATGCTAGTGGCCCACCAATACGCGCCATGGTCACCAATGCAGACGAAGAACACGAAAGGGAGGGACGCACACGAGGTAGACGAAGAATTTTTAATCCAACAGAAAACGTTCAAGGGTCTGGCCGTAGTTTACATAATAACAAAACCAGTAACAATACACCAACACCGCATTTTGACATTGCTTCAGCACTTTGATCATCGTCCATCATGCATGATGCATCATGACTGTCAAGAGAGATTTGTACATGCTCCGACAGTTTTGCGATAACTACTAGAACATGTAGTCTGACCTCATTTTTCACGCAAAACAGGCCTGCTTCGCAGTTGACTTGAGCCACGCCTACAGAAGACCCGTATTCGCCGCTAACATGTGCTGAAGGCGTGCACAGGCAAACTTTGTATAAGACATAGCGAACTGGGAGACTCCGCCCCTCCTTATTCCAGCGCGATGCCATTCAATTGTCCATTATGCCCGTCCCATACCCAGGCGACCTTGACTGAGTTAGAAGCGGTGAGCAGTAATTCGCTTCAGATAATTCAATTGCTGTACTGATCGTCTTCGTTTGTAAGCACATTAAAAAGACGCATGTAACAAGAACAACATGTGAACTATGCCAGCAAGATTTCAAGAACAATACTGCGTTGGTTCAACATCTTGCATCCAAGAAGCACCGCAAGTGCAAGAAATGTTCTAAGTCGTTTATGACGCCCACCGAGCTCAGCAAGCACACTGAGCTGCGTCACAACGCGGGATCTGAAGTCCCTTCTAGCAGCAAAGCAATCCCAGTCACGTTCCCCGCCGCCCCATGTGGCACAGAGTTATCGTCACAGACCGTGCCCAAAGTACAAGCCAAAGTTTCTTTCGGATGTTCCATGTGCAACAAAAGATTTTCTTCTACAGCCGGACTTTCTTCTCACATCAAAGCTGTCCATAACCCCAAAGCGCCAGTGAAGCAATGCTATCCTTGCGCTTCATGCAACCAGATATTCTCAAAGAAGTCTAAGCGTACTGCCCACGCGGTTACTGCTCACCCCACAGGGCCTGTTTGTTCCATTTGTCGGCTCACGTACCCATCTCAACATGTCCTTGATAATCATGTTGCCGCAGTGCACGCACCTGTGGTCTACCGCTGTGAGAGGTGCGGTGTACCGTTTATCTCCGAAGGGGGGCTATATTGTCATTACTTGCGATGTAATCTGGGGTTTGAAAACGATTCAGCTCATGAAACGGCGAGTTTTCTTGAACACGCTTTGTTGCAGTTTCTCACTCTCAAACCCGCATTTCCAGCATTGCCGAACGTCCCACACAGAAGCACCTCGTCCTGTTTCTCCACCAACGTCTTATCCCTGCTCTTTGTGCAACAATGACTTCGAGCTTCGATCAGCACTGGATGACCACATGACCGCGGAACACCCTTTCACCTGCGGAATGTGTAATTTCACGTGTCCGGAGGAGGAACTCATCCTGGAGCACATCACCTCGGTGCACTCGTGCCCTGTTTGTCATGAGGGTGTCTTCGCAAACGCAGACCTTTTGAACGAGCACCTCGTGGACCACGCCACTCCCTATTATTGTGAAGTTTGTCAAACGAGGTACGCCGAGGAAGAAGGCCTACGTCAGCACTACAGAGACACCCCAGATGACATCCATCCGTCTTGTACGCAATGTGACCTAGGTTTTCAGGATGCAGGCGATTATTATGATGTAATTTCCTCTCTTTTCATCATATATCTGCGATTCTCTCTCATTCATATCGCATTTAGCACACAGAAACGATCCATCCCCAGGTATCCTGTCAACCGTGTGATGGTGCATTATTTGATCCCGGGGAGCTTCCTATGCACTACTTGACATCGCGCAATCATCCCGTGTGCGACATGTGTCAAGTTGGCTTCAGTGATCAAGTTGAATTTGCTATGGTGGGTGGTAACATCGTCGTTGACATCTTGACTCAAACCGTCGTACAGCACAGCGCAACGGAACATCCAGAGGCATACTGCCACCTATGCCAGTGGCAATTTGAGTGTCCCGAATCGCTCCAGAATCATATCCAACACTTCGTGGCCCACCCCAAGTGCATGGACTGTGACCTGCGATTCGCAGATGCGGATGCCTATCAATATGTTGGTTTTTTCTTCTGGTTCGTCGTGTAATGTCTTAACGCGACCCATAGCATCTATTTGTCGTGCATAGGCCGTACTACGGCGAGCCTGCAACACATCAAGGTTTCGATCCCGATTTTTTGGATAATAGTGACGAAGTAGTTTGCTCCGAAGAGGGCATCTCTAATTCCATTGCTCCCGATCGAGTCGACCTGACATGGGAGGTTTCTCTTAATTCTGAAGAGGCATACTGCCACCTATGTCAATGGCAGTTTGAGTGCCCCGAATCGTTCCAGAATCATATCCGACACTTCGTTGCCCACCCCAAGTGCATGGACTGTGACCTGCGATTCGCAGATGCGGATGCATATCAACATGTTAGTTTTCTCTTCTGGTTCGTCGTGTAATGTCCTAACGTGACCCATAGCATCTAGTTGTCGTGCATAGGCCGCACTGCGGCGAGCCTGCAACACATCAAGATTCCGATCCCGATGTTTTGGATAATAGCGACGGAGTGGTTTGTTCCGAAGAGGGCATCTCTAATTTCATTGCTCCTGATCGAGTCGACCTGACATGGGGTTTTTCTCTCAATTCTGAAGAGGCATATTGCCACCTATGCCAGTGGCAGTTTGAGTGCCCCGAATCGTTCCAGAATCATATCCGACACTTCGTTGCCCATCCCAAGTGCATGGACTGTGACCTGGGATTCGCAGATGCGGATGCATATCAACATGTTGGTTTTCTCCTCTGTTTTGTTGTGCAATGTCCTAACGCTACTCATAGCATCTATTTGTCATGCATAGGCCGTGCTGCGGCGAGCCTGCAACACCTCAAGATTTCGATCCCGAATTTTTGGATGATGGGATAGTTTGTTCCAAAGAGTGCTCTAATTCCACTGCTCCCGATCGAGTCGACCTGACATGGAGTTTTTCTCCTGATTCTGACTTCCCCTATGCTCCGTCCATCCCCTTACATCCGAGTACCAGCGGATACTCCAGCCCTCTGTCCCAGAGGGTGACACGATCGAGTGTCGGATCGCGGTCGTCATCCAGGACGCTTTCGCCACCTCCTATCCTCAGTATCGAGGTCGCACATCTGGAGACTGTGCATCCAGACCATTCTGGATCGCCAGACTTTGAGCGCCCACCGCTTTCTAATGTACCCGCAGTCTCCAGCCCGCGCCCGGACACTCCGTCTCAGGAGCTGAATGGTGCCAATCACAGCGATCAAGAGTCGGTTACCTCTGCAAAATCACCTGAGACAAGCTCTCCCGTGGTGAATCTCCCCGAGCACAGTGCATCGCCAGTATCGAGCTCTGATTGGTCCACGTTAAGTAGCGAGATTGCCTCAAGTATGTCAACCAAAGCGGAGAATTCACCGAATCGGCAGCCTGTGGACCTTGCTATACCGACGCTTCGCTTGCAGGTCTCTGCAAATAATGGTACTTCTCAGACCGTCAGGTATGATCACCAAGTGGAGTGTTGCTTTCGAATCTTAATTCTCTTGCAGTATTTCGGCGTCACCGAGTCCCATTTCACCCGAGTCTGCAGGCATTGACATTGCTGCAAATGTACCCCCCGACTACTTGCGGGAAGCTCGTGCATATCTTGCTGTCATTCATCCAGAACAGACATCTTCAAATGTGAACCACGTTCACAGCCCGGCCCTGGCGTCCCCTAGTTTGTTCTCAATTGGCATTTCCGCTTGCACTGTCATTTGCGTCTGCTTCGCATTGTCGGACCTTTTTTCACGACATTGTGATGTATTAAAATGCCTTGATGGCATGGCTCGATTGTGATCAAACAGTCTATTGTAGCAAGGGCGCTAGGGCAAGAATGTCGAGGCAGGATGTGGTGGTGGTACAAGTTTAGCAACGTCAGGATGACGGAGCAAGAGGGGCATGGTGAGCAAGTGAGGTTCTATTAGAGGGAGAGGTCGCGGTTGCCATCGGGAGTGCTCGTGTGCAGCAGGGGTGGAAGGCGATCGTAGGAGATGCGTGTGAGCGGAAAATTCGCACACCCGCCTTTGTCCTTTTCTGACCGCGCGGCGCGGCGGGCGGATGGCATGGGGGCGTGGGTGTGCTAGAAGGATGACGCAGGAAGGATGGCATCAGGTGCGGGACAGATGCATCAGGAAGCGCTACAATTGTAGCATGAACGCATCACAAGATGGCGGCCTACAGTTACGTACAGCAAATAATGCATAATAATGACATGATCCTGTTCCCGCCCGTCCCGCTCGTCACTAGCTCACTACTCACCGGAAATTCACTGTTAAGTTGATGGTGAATGGCAATCTGAAGCGAACGAGGGAGGACCGAGATCCTGTTGACGGTCAGCACGAAATTTGAACACACACGCTATTCTATATTCTCAGTCCTGACATCCGAATTTCGCAGAGCAGATACCAACCCATCGGACTAAATTCCCAAAGCAAAATGATGAACCTGTGGTTAGGAGCGCTTTTCAAAAAGATACCACAAGTGGTGATGAACTTGTAAATCCTCGTTCAAACACTTTACGTTCAGCTCGACGGAACGAGGACCACACCCACAGCGATATCAACTCTTTGCTTGATCTTACTTCTTCATGCTCTCAGGATGACATATCCGCTCGTTTTGACTCGATATCGGGCGCTTTATTATCCGATTATTATCTCTCAATCGTTCATGGCAGCTCTCAGACGAACTATGAAATACTCGAGCTAGAATTCTACCTCCAGAAGTCAGGCTGTCATGAGGACCCATTCACTCATGGAAGTGCAGAGCAGGAGCGCAGCGGGCAGTGGTGAGAAATCATGAATGAATGGTCATACATGCGAAATAGTGTAACTTGGTTCTCACAGGTATTTTCACCGTGCACCGAAACGCTCTAATGGATTGCAAGGCAACCTTGCTACTACCGTCACAACAACAGGAGGTTATCGAGGCGGTACACGGAAAGGTCTTGATTTGACACTTGGCGGCCCCGTATGCACGAAAGCGTCTTCTGATAGCCTAGAGCCTCGCGTCACATCGGCAATATTGCGGGGCGGTGCACTTCTGCGTACCATACGTCGCTGTCACGACAAAAAGGTCATCTCAGGGCCTTCACTCCTTGTTGATGAGATTTTGCGTGTATGCAGCGCTTCGAACATCAATGACCTTATATCTGCTAAATGGCAAGGGGACATCTCTGCCCTCTCAGCCCCGAGCCAGCCAAGAAGTACTTATATGTACTTGTGCCAACGACCAGCATCGAGCCTTGCAACCTCGCCCGTGTTCCGTTCTCCACGCATTGGACTCGATCTTTCCAACCCGGAAACCAAACCCATCCCGACCCATCCACGAGTTGTCTTCATCGGGAAACTGTATCGGCACGTCACTCATCCAGAGCTCCTCATTGCCAACGGACGTACACAAACATTCGTGGGACTATACTTGACCATTGTCGAAGGAAAGAAGTACCAGCCTGACTCGCTCAGGTTTCGCAGTGAACTGAGCAAGCTGACGGGGATCAAAGAGCCAACTCTTGCCAAATATTTGTCGGACTACCAGCTCGGATTCGAGAAGGGGAAGTTGGAGAACTTTGTCGGGGCTTCTGGAAAAGGCATCTCTGCGTCGGCGTCTGCATATCTCAGAATGATGGGCACGCTTGGAAGGGTGCTACATGAAGTTCCATGAAACGACTGTATATATTCAACTATCTGTAAGTCCTGCCTCGAGTCCTGCTCTGGTGCTACCGCTGATAAAATATTTCCGAGGTAGTAGTGATGGATACGTTACACAAATATTAATGAACTTGGCTTAGGTCACATGCTTAACAACGTGCTCATCTGGCAGTAAAAATCAGCATCGACAGTGAGATCCAATGGAGGTGATACCTACCTCCGGTAAAAGCGCATAGCACAATCATGGCAAGGCCTTTCATACGGCACCATTCTTTGCGAAGTCATGCTCGCGCATGCTATTGCCGGTTCCTTGCCACGCCGCCCAGCAGCGTGCCAGTGCATCCGAACTCGCTCCCCTTGTATCCTCGCCTCACACTTGATGATATGAGGTTTAACAGGTCCAGCCTTGCGTTTGCACGGGCAGACGTAGACGTATTGGACCTCCGTGATTTCGCACATCGCAAGTAGCGTTTTCAGGTGTTTGGATGAGCACTGAGGGATGAGTGCGTTTTTAGGTTATGTCTTTCGTGCGCTGATGGTTGTGTTGTACTTATACCTAGAGCAGGAGTGGATGCCACAAGGTCCACCGGTCTGTTTGGAAGTGAGTCACGGAGATGAGTCACCGGACAAAGGATGGCGATGTGGATTGACCAATATACCGTCCACACTGGCATGGCACATTATGCTTTATCCATCGGTGGCTCGCCGCCCGCACCACACTGGGGTCGTTCCCATATCGATAGGGGCCATGGCCTACTGGCAAGCGCGATGATTCAAAGGTTTGGCGGGCTGAGGCTAGCCTACGATTCGTATGTATTCCTAATCGAGTTTGCAACATATGAATATTCGTAGAATAACTCAAACATCAATTCCGCCACCGTCACCCACATACACCCCTCGCTTTCTTCACGAATGTCGCGCTATGCAGTATCCACTCTGAGGCAGTTTTGAGTGTGAGGTCAAACAGTTGATCGAGATCTCCTTACGCTAATTTCTTTAACAGTATGCACAGCCGCACAAACGGATCCAAGGACCGCTCACTTCGACTGCACATGCCTTGCACCGAGCCTTCCACTCCTCGACATTCTCAACCGAGCCACGTTTCTGCGCTTTCTTGATTCTATTCTGCCACACGCATATGATCTCGATGTCCTTGTCCCTTGAGACGACGGTCCTGCACTTGGAACAAAAGGTGACGGTCAACGAGCTTTTGCACATTGGACTTGTGAAGTAGTGGAACAATATCGGTGGTGTAGAATGGGATAATGATTTGTTTTGGGAGCGTCTGTGTCTCATCAAATTTATACTTCCATTGTCGGTGGAAGCCTGGCGTGAACTGTGGTTGAGCCACGCCAATCATGGTCGACGCTGGCGCTTTCAGACCACATCGCGGCACACGGAAAGCCATGTCGTCCAGTGGCCACGGCCTGGGCTGTATTAAGGCTGGTATGTACGCCAACCACCATGGCCTGGCGATGTGCAAAGTGAAGGTTCAGCACTATACCAGTCAATCGCACCAATGACTGGCGTTCATAGGACGGTATATTGAACGGAGAAG
Organism: Suillus ampliporus; assembly: GCA_016584345.1. Lineage (NCBI taxonomy): Eukaryota > Fungi > Basidiomycota > Agaricomycetes > Boletales > Suillaceae > Suillus > Suillus ampliporus. Next base: position 71,103 of record JABCPV010000079.1, on the reverse strand, counting down.
TATGTTCTGGGGGAAAACGACGAGGCTAGCTCCATTTACTGGTCAATAAACATGTTTAACTGCATAAGATAGCCAAGTTCGCCATCCACGGGCCACCACGACAGCAGTGTCCTCCTCATGTTTGTCATCACGATCTCGGTTCATTGCACCTTCGCCACGTTTCCAAACAGCATCTGTTTCCAAGTCCACCTTACGCAACGGTACGAAATGCTGTCGGATTCCAAGCACAAATCGTTCATAGATGGTGTAGCCAATGTATAGGACAACGTAAAGGGTAACGCCAATGTATGTGGCAGCGACATTCTGGCGTACGGTGAGATGGACGGAATGGAGAACTTGTCAAATGGTGATGCGTACCTTGGCTTGAAATGGCTCTTCTTTGACTGCCGAATATCCTTCCGCAATGAACATGAGTATGGCGAGAACGACGACTCCAGCAGGTAACAAAGGGAAAAAGGGTTGAGTATAAGGTAAATCTAACAGCGAGCGCCCTTGAGCCCGATATGCCATACGAAATCGAAGAGAGATGAGTCCAATCGAGGCCCATACAAGTAGGGCTGATATTCCCGTGAGATTGAGCAGCCAAGTGAACACGATTCCCTCCCCCCAAATTGTTGTGAGAAAGGTGACAGATGACACTGCAAGCGCCATGCTACATTGGAAGCCGCGCATTGTCGGTATGGAATTTTACGAGCACCAAGGTATAAAGCGGACTCACACGAGTGCGGGTACAGGAACACCTCGACTGTTTACCAAGCCGAAGACGCGAGGGGCCTGCCCAGATTTAGCCAATGAGAGAAGCATGCGTGAACTCGCATAGAAACATGAATTTGTGGCAGATAAAACTGCGGTCAAGAGGACGGCATTGACTACATGGGCAGCAGCGCCCAACCCAGCACGCTTGAAGACCACAGTCAGCGGAGACGCTGTTACATCTGAGTCTGATGGAAGATCGAGGAGAGATGAGTGGAGATTGCGCAACCGAATCATAACTTACTGTATGCTGCGCTGAGCAAGGTGGGGTCTTGCCAGTTAATGCAAAGTCCAATTGTCAGGATAGTCAAAATGTAGAAAAGGACTATCCGGAAGAAAGTAGCCTTGATGGCCCGAGGGACAGATTTATGCGGTTGAGCAGACTCTCCCGCAGCAATTGCCACTAGTTCTACACCGCCGAAAGAGTAAAAGGCGTAGACGAAAGTCTGAGCGAAATTTTGGAAGCCACCGATGAAGGCTTGACCGTTATGGAAATTTGACAAACCCTTCATGCAATGACAGGAAGAGGGTATAAGCAGCCATATTGTTCAGGAACACTGTACTTACGGGCCCAGGGTGACCTTTTATTCCGCCCCAGTCATAGATTAACCCGACGAAGATGAACACTATAATCATCAGAACCTTGATGAGAGCAAACCAGTACTCGGACTCTCCTGTTGCAAACCAGCGTCAGGATACCTGTCACACAGCCGCAACAATTACGCACCGTAAACTCGCACGTGTATTAGTTGAAGTAAGAAGACAGGGACAATGATGATGAGCGCCCATTGCCATGCCTGGACTTGCGGTGCCCAATACTGATGAAAAGTCCCATCAGCAATTACTCGGTGCATCGGGGATGCGGCACATGCGTATATGACGGCATCAAAAATAAATAAATAAGCTAACTTACCTGTAAAATTATCGCAGCAGCAGTCAACTCGCTGGCTGATACACCATAACAGACGAGTAAGCTAATCGCCCCTAAGAATGAACCTGGACAGAATGACGCTCACGTATTGAAAGACTCCTGAATACAAATGGATCAAATATGTCAGATTGTTCAATGAACCTGCAGTTCATCTCGGAGGTAGATACCACTGAAACCAGTAATTCCACCCTGTCCTCAGAAATCCTCAAGTCAGCATGAGAAGACGTCAGGGTAAGAATACGGTACCTAATGTAAACCCTAGCGCACGAGAGACGAATCTGCTACCAAAGACGGAGAACGCGCCGGATACAGGGTACATAGCCGACATTTCCCCCCTCCAATTTGTTTCATTTAGTTCGAAACATAATCAATGACGGTAGAAACATACAAACTAATCACGACGCTGTATACAAAGACTCCCACGACAAAATACGACAGCAGAGCACTTCCTGGCCCGGCTAACGCGATAGCCTTGGAGACAATCGAAGTGGTAACGAAAGACGTGCTCATATGAGAATGAAGCAACACTTACAGATCCAGCGCTTAAGAAAATACCCGTCCCAATGGTCCCTCCGATTGCTGCGCAGATTCCAGAAAAGGTTTTCAATACATGGTATGACTATCAGTACTAAGGGCGTTTGTAGAAAATACTCACCGATCATCATCAGGTGTCTGCTCTGCATAGCCCTCTTCGTTTCGTTCTCCTCAGACACATCGCTGGACCCAATAATGAACCTCTTCCAAACACTCGTCGACCTTTGGGATACGTCCTTTTCATCTAATGGAGCCTCGTCCGGAAGAACTGCATCATTTTCCATATCTTCCACCGAGAAAGATTCTGAACTCGAGTCGTCTCGGGGCTGTTGGCTTGCTTCGCTTAAGTACTGGTAGCTGGCGAACTTAGTGGAATTTATACACTGCCCAGATCGATATTAAGGTAAAGACTAGTATCGCAGTTCTTGGGCGTTGAGTGGTTTGAAATTGAACAGAATTGGACCTGCAGCACTAGGCACTTGATCAGAGCCAACTCAGCGAATAGAGATTCATAAAGCTTTCAAACTCCGTCCACACCTGTTAGGCAAGCACAGTATGTAGCTCCGGAGGTGACTCAGATATGGTGAAGATAAGATAGACCGCAGTCATTTGATCATGTGGCTATCAATAGTAAAATGTAACAGTTACATAGTGTCACAGTCGGGTCACTTCCAAAGTCACACCACGTGATCAAGCGGGGTATGACTGCGGTCTATCTTAGGAGAAAAAATTATCATGCCGGCAAGTTGGCCTTGACGTTCTGAAAACGTGTTCACTTGGAAGTAAGCCGTTTGCACGCCAGTTTGGCGCGCTGAGCAGAAGGAATCCTCGAAGATTATGACGTTTGAACCGGGAGCAGCAAGACCATTTACTCCTCTCCGAGTCGGCCGCTTCTACTTAGTACTACACGAGACAGAAAGCGCTGGAATTGTAGTCTAGAGACAACTTTCCCAATACTTGGGACATCTGACGCCAAACCAGGATATGTTTACTCTGCTCGTTCTCATAGAGACTGCATGACCATCATGCAAATCTCGACATGCTATCGCCCACTCTTCGTGTAAAGCGGCTGATCACGAGTCTAGGTTGAATCCATCCAGGTATCGGGATCATCCCGACCAAGTCTCGAGCTCGACGTCGTGTTATATACGATACCACGAACGGAGTTCGAATCTGACATTTACTATGTTACCAACCATACCAATCTGATGTCAAACGCAAGATACAATTGGGTATTGGACTACATACATGGGCCAGCCGAATAGAATACCAAGTAATACGAATGCGTAGCATCACGAAAACCAAGTATATCCACATTACTACAACGAAAGCAAGTTCGACGAGGGTATCGCAAGGTAGCCAGCCCACGTTGAGCTATATTAACCGATTATAAGAGCTCTAATCACTAAAGTAGGAATAGGAGATGAGAGTGGGGAGAGATTATGAGGCGTGTACGCTCGTGTGGGTCGTAGTTATGGTGGATGAGTCACCAGGGAGCTCACTGAGCCCGTGGGACGAATGTGAGTTTGCATTCCATCGAAGCAGGGAAGATAACCTGCAAGAAAGGGGCCCATAAGTCAAGTCTTCGGACAGGGATCACAAAGAGAGTAAATTACAAAGGAGTCTTTGATTTCCATGCTTCGCTCGTTGGTCTCAGGAGGAGCCACAACATCAAAGTTCCTCGCTACAGTGGCCACCGCGATCCGCAGCATCATCTGCGCCAAGTTCTGTCCTCCGCAGACACGCGAACCGGTTCCGAATGGCATGAGATATTGTGCCATCTTCAAAAGATGTTCAGCGTTTCCAGGTCTTTCAAGCCAGCGCTCAGGGAGGAATGTCTGGGGAGAAGGGAAGACGGATGCATCGCGGTGCATAGACCAGCCTTGGGTGGCAACGACGGTGCCAGGAGGAAGTGCGTAACCCATAAGATCAAAAGCTTCATTGATGGCGCCGTTTTTGGATGTCGAAGACGGAACAGTGCGTTCGAGAGGACTTGGTGCGGCGCTATACAGCCGAAGACCTAGAACACGTGTAATGAAGAAGATGCTGAGCTAAAGCAAGGTGCGGTCTGACCTTCTTTCACGAATGCATTCAAGTAAGGAAGCTTCTGCAAGAGAGCGATATCAGGAATAGCACGCGGATCAGGCATCGCTTGGTCCAGTTCGGTCTGAAGCTTCATCATAATATCTTGCCTGCGACTAAGCTCCCAAAAGAAGTAGGACAACGAGTTTGATGTGGTATCAGACCCTGCGATCCTAGGGGTATTGATTCAGCTGACGTTATAGGCAGTTTAACAAGAGATAAACGCATACATGTGTCCCATCATTTCTGAGATGATATCATGGTCGGGCATAGCCTGTTCAGGGGAATACTTGTGCTGGAGAAGGCGTCGCAGCATTGGAATCTTCTCAGATTCACCAAGTTTTCCAGCATTCAACTGTGCTCGCATCTCGTACACACGTGCACCAACGAACTTGAGAAGAGACGAGAATCAGCTTTATTGTCCGCATTATAAGCATCGAGGGGGAATAACCTCGCCCATGATCTTATCAGAATCGCACATCTGGTGCCACCGGTTGTTGGGGATACGGCAGATCAAATCCCATACCCAAGTCGGAACCGCGCTTCTCTGCAGCCCCTGTCAGTCTAATTTGGATGCAAGGTCGATCGGCTTACGATAATGCCTCGCTTTGGGAAATCTGCGATTGCAGTGGCCATGGAATCTTCTACACCCGCAATCCATTTGCTAAGAGCACCTTGTCGGTAGCCATGGGAAGATGCAATAATGATGTCGACCATATAATGGCGGAACAATGCAAGACAATCCAGGGAATGTTTGCCTCCGACATGTTCTAAAGCCTGGATCGGGAACATTAAATGGGAAATGCTATTCCAACGTCAAGGGGCGTACCGAAACAAGCTCGAGGGTATAATCATGGGTCTCGGGCTGAAAAAGAGCGAGGTTAACAGGGATGTAGTGAGGAGCATAACCCTTTCGTCGGGTCACATGTCCAGCATGGTCCAATGTTGTCATACTAGTCAGAAAATCAGCATATATGCGCGTCATACATATTATACGGTGCACTAACGCATGATCATTCTCGTTGCTAAATGGGCTCATGAGCTAAAATCGCGTCAAAGACAAAATAAACGCACGTCAAAAGACTCTTGTAGAAGGTGCTCTTGTCAAATTTGTGGACTGAGTAGACGCTTCTCATGGATGTCAAATCCTTGAATATGACCTTGTTTGGACCGACTCGAACGACAGGGCCATACTTCTCAAAAAGGCGGTGATTGGTCTTACACTGTTGAAGGCGCAAGACATGTGTTGTGATCCAAAAGTTGGAGACGGCGGCGAACCAAGGGCCGGGTATCGAGCTGAGGGGCGAAAGAAAGAGGTTGTATGTAGCGCGAGAGACCGCGTAAACCAAAGTAAGGGAAAGAGCGGCGAGAGCGATGTTGTGGGTTATCCAAGAAACCGAGATGGGGAACGCGATAGCGGTGAAGTCCATGGTGGGTGTAGGAAATGGGAGATCCAACAATGCGAAACGATAACAAAAAAGAGGCCTGCGTCGTCGGCGGGCTAAGTGATGAAGGGGGAAGAAAAGAGAGGGCTGCCTATGAGGAATTCAGAACGTAGCTGGTATATATACATCCAGAGAGCGTGACAAAAACATATCCAAATCGTGGTCACACTTGATCAATGGAATGTCGCCGATGGCGGTTGGACGTCAATTTCTCCATCCCAAAATGGGGCTCGCAAGTAATCTACTTCCGGGATACCATATTCCTCTTCCAGCCCCTCGCCTCCGTGACACTCGCTTTGCCTATGAGACGGAATTTTCATTAGTAACAGTCGCGCTGGGAACAAATCGAAAATGACGATACGTGCCAGTAGACCAGCGACTCGGAAGACCACATAACTTAACGAGAAACGAGGGCTGCGGGACGTGACACGGCCCTAGTCTCTAGCAAGTGATGGAATTGCCTTGAGAGCAGGCTTCGGCCTGTCATACCCAGTAGCAAGCGCCACTACAATGATGACTCCAGATCTGTATTAGCTTGGCAGAACAGAAAACATGCTTTACGCTCAACAATTAGCAAAATAACATCACGTATCAAATGACAACAGTAAAATACAGACGACACCGCATCGGAGCAGTAAACCAGGCCATTAAATGTCAGGCTGCGATTTGTTCGCCATGAGGGCTGTTTCTGGGGACAAGTTATCATTTTGGGGATTCATCTAAGCCAATCTATCCATCCGGAGAAATTTGCATCGTCCTTAGTGCAGGAAGCATCGCTTGAGCCGATAACGAGAGGTTTGAAGAGATGAACAGCACCAGGACAAGCTTGGTGAGGCCGATACGGCAAATATGCAAAACTCAGTACTCAAACATTAAAGCTCAAGTCTGTCATCTGCCGATACTCGCATAGGTTCGCGGAGTTTATAAACGACACGTGGTTACCTTTTCCGTCACAACAAGCTGGCGCACAACATACACATGTTCGCTCAAGAAGTGCAAGTCGTTCAACTTATAGACGACTGAGGACACGAGGTCTCTCAATGGCTTGGAGGATCATAAATTTGTCTGTATGGGTGTGAAGTTCTACCCACCTTGGCTGACACTGACAGCTCAGCTTTGTGTTCCTGTCAGTCCCAGCACCGCAGCTCTACGGCCTAACCATTCTTCCTGGTCATCATATCTGGCATTTGTGATGTAGATTCGCCATGGCTGAATCAGAGTCCATTACAAGGGCCCTGCGCCACCGCATCCCCAAAAACCAACAAAGAAAACGTCATGCCAGTAATCAAATCGCGTCCAATTCGTTGATAGCAGTCAACAATAATCAAAAGCATCAGCAATAAATCAAGCTCTGACAACGAAAATTAAAACAGTGTCCTTTTGCACAAATTAACTTCACATCAACAGCACGGCCACAACAGCCGACGCCACCCCGAAGGCACCCAGCGATCCGAGTGCGCTGCCGATGCGGTGAGCACCACTGAGAGAGGCAGCAGTCGCGAGCGTGCTGCCATCCCAACAGTACCTGTCCAGGCAGGTAGAGCAAATACCACTTCTTGCCTCTCCTGCTCGCTCCCTTGCACGGTCGACGATGGCGCAAGCGAGGCACGAAGGCCAATCCGGATCCATCGTCGCTCCGTCTGTTGGATACCCCTGGGTCGCGATGACAAAGGTCTGGCTAAGCATTGCCTGGATCTCTGACGACGTATATGTCATTTGATAGGTTGAGGTGTTGGTAACGGGAGCTGAGCCATCGCGAGGGTGGACCACCATTAGCAAGGTATATGAGAAGCGGGGTGCTTGCATTCGAAGTGGTCGTGTTACATCCAAAGAACGTTGGACGGGTAGTCAGGTTTTGTGCGGTGAATTCTCCCAAAGAAGTGGGAACGAGAGGGAATGAGTAAGCAGAAGGATAAAGCGATGTACGATTTTGCGTGGCCTAGTAAGAGTTCAGATGCAAAAATTAATCGATAACCATGTATGCTCACAATCAAAGTGCTTCCGTCAGCGAAGTTGTTGATATCATTGGTCTGAGTGAAGAATCAACCGAAGATCATGGCGTTCATGCGAAAAAATGCTTACCCCATCAATAGCAAAAATGACATCGACCCCACGTGCCTTCACGAGGAGAGGTTGCAACGGGACAACTTCACCGTCCTCGCCACCGTCCACCATATTCAGGTTCGTTTGCGCAGAATCAATAAACGTGGTCGGCGCTACGCCATAAAATGGATTCGGCCAGGAAGCGACATCATATTCAACCTTCGGTTCAGGCAGGAGACTCTCCATAAGAGATAAAATGGGCCCATATGTCGTATCCAAGGTACTCTGTTGGCTAGTTCAGACGTGTTACAATCAAAGAACGGAACAGAACCCACATTAGCGGTATTAAATAGTCCAGAAGACGATCCAGCAAGGAACGCAGACTGATCATAGTTGGTGATGCAGATACTGTTGTTTGTCGTTCCCAAATACTGGGTGGGCACGAACGCAGAGAGCTGCGGGTCAAAAGTTCCCATCTCAACTGTTCGGATGCGTTCAGGGGCCGGGAGCAAAAGACCGTGGTTCCTTACTCACAGACATTGAACTCAAATATGGGGTTGGTTAAGGGGACGTAGTCTCCTGCAATGATCTCCGATGAGTTCTGACCCGGAGCTTGAAGGTCTGTGACCACAATCGGGAATGGTATTGAATAGGAGGTAAAAGAGGTCCTTGAACCAACATCAACGAGCGAACTTCAACAGAGTAAGAGTAAACCCACGTGTTTGCGACAGCAGACCACAATATACCAGCTCCGTGGGTGTACGACTCGTCAAAGAAATTAGACGAGAAAGTGCCATTCGCAAAATGCTTGGCTAGTGCGCGCCCCCAAAAGTCCGCAAATGTTACTACATAGCCTGCGTCGTACTTCCCACGCAACTCCTCTACAAGGTCCGTGTAATATTCCGTATCTGTGACAGGGTTAGAGCTTGGCGTTGCAATATCATAGTCGGCGTTCCATCCTCCCCACGAATTGTTTGACACTGTGGGACTGGATGGTCCAAAGATAAGCTCTTGGATGGTGGGGAAATTGGCTTGAGCAAGGGATGTGAGGAACCAGGATCCACCCGACAATCCCGACAGATAGGTTGCTGCCTGAAGCAAGCCCCCTATCCCAGCCGTGTCGGAAGATGAATTTCGACCGTCTAGCGCGTTCAGAACTCCTGCACCAAAGATTGCAGCTCTGTACCCTCCTCCGCTCGTTGCAATACCTAGAGTTGGCATCTCGGAGCTAGCGCCCGAAAGAATGCTTGAGACATAACTCGGGAGGGAAGCATTGGTAGACATGACATTGGAGAGGTATGTCTTCCAGGCTTGTGGAAGGACATCGGTCTTGCGATTTTGGACATAGGAGGCCTCAGAGGAGCTAAGGGCCTGGTTCCCAGGTGTACCAGCCATCCGCACCAGGTTGAAGCCTGCAGGACACCGCGCAGCAACAGGTGTGTACGCCTGAGATGCCACGTTCTGAGCTGTGGCGAATATGCCTAGCCATGACAAAAGGGCAAGCAAGACAGCAAAGCGATTTTGCAGCATGATCGGAAAGCAAAGAATGAAGAGCAAATTTCATCGTCTGAGCCGGATTTGAATCCTCGAGAAAGTCGCATGCGACGTCCTCATGGACGTGCCATACACGTTTCGGTGAGCCTCCGAACTGCTGCTGCCAGTACGTGTGAGAGTAGCGCCAAATTAAAGAGTTTCTTGAGCATCCGAGGATCCGAACCAATGACTGACGACACGTTGCTGCGGTTCGCTTCTGCCACATCATGATTGTGCTCGATGCCACCGAAGCCGCCAGCGAAGTCATGGGGAGCATTTGTGCAACGCTAGGCGTTTCGAACAAAGCAATCAATTCCAAGGTAGCTCATGTCGATCTGCATGACGTGCCGTGAAGCTACCTAAAATGACAAAAATAGGCCCTCCCTGTCTTGGGCGCGCGCTGCCTCAATCATCAGAACAGTGACCGGTGTGTAGTCTTTTGGGCAAAAAATAACTTACTTGAAAGGAAGTCCGCGTGGCTAAACTATGTTCACCAGACTGTGTATAGTAGTAAATGCGTTTTGTCACAAGTCCATCTCATACTATGCACAGCTGTGCAGACTTTGCGTCGATAAGTAGTGCACAAAACGGTCATCACTGTCCGAAGACACCCCAAATGAACACATTTCCGTGAAAAAAAACCTGGTTCTGTGATGGGCATATATCCCATGACGTTATTGATACCCCGAGACAACCCCGAGAAGGCTCAGGCATGTGCGTTCATTTCAGACTGGAAGATATATGATCAGTCACTGCAAATAGACATATCGGAACTGCACCGACCAGATATCCAACTGACTCCATTTGATGCATAATATGTCGCCCTCACGAGGGCTATACATAACATAGAGCACGTTCGGTTTACTTCGAGACTTATACGAGCGCCTGTTTGCCATATGTCCAAGTGAGCATCCAAAGTGGAAAGGTTAGACAAACAAACGAAACAGTAATAGCAAACTTCAGAAAAGCGAGGGCTCGAAATATTGGGGCCCGATATGAATGCATGAACGTTCGTTTTGAACGGGTGAATATTGAAGCTTCGAAGCCGAGCGCTGAAGCTTGTTGTGTAGCTAAAGCGCGAACGAGCAAAACTCGAGCTCCGGCGAGAGTCGGAGTATCAATAATCCAGTGACCCTTCAGCACTTCAGCGTTGCTTCAATGATTGATGCGATGTTGTTTGGATGTTGTACAACATTTGGAAGCGAAGCTGGCGGGGTTTAAAAATGTCTCGACATCGTCATCCACAACGACGACGAACGCCATAAGTTCATCGTCCTCAACATCCACCACCTCTGCAAACAGACATCATGCGCCAGTCTGTCGCACCGAGTCGCATTTCATATGCCGCATCCCTAGTATCGCAGTAGCAACAATGTCGCGTTTGCCGGAGAAGAAGAAAGAGTACGAGGTCGTTGCTGGGCTTGAGCGCTTTCTTCCTGAAGCGCACATAAGGTCTTGCAGATGACTGCGAGCTTATGGTTCATGCTGGCCAAGGTTTTTTACTCTCGCCCTGATCTTTGTCTATGATTAATCTACTAATTTTGAGCCTGTTCTGTGAGCAAAGTTCAAACTACATTAGCGTATCATCTGAAGCTGATCATTATGTAGTAAATATCCGCGAACAGCACTCCAGCGATGACACCGTATCACTTACCGGAGAACGGCTTGTTCGTGTTCCACTCGATGAGCTCCAAACTGATGCGTCGAAGGGGTCCTGACCGCGCATCACCGCCGTTGAATTTCTGCCACATTCGACAGTGTACACATGCCTGATGCCTCACACCCTTTGGGGCACGATGTATGTGCACGCGTTTCAGAAGCGACGTGCTTATAGTGGCGGTATAACTCTCAGAGTGAATAATGTCGAAGCATACAGCTTGTTCCTTGGCGATCAGTTCGTAACAAGCATTAAGATTTACTGAACATAGTATTTCTTTGTTTCAATTGTACTCGTAGAAGCTATTCACTGAGAATTCAATGTACGGCCAGTCGAGTGGTCTGCACAGGTGTACATTTATGTTCATAGACTTCCATCAGGGGTATTCCAAAAGTAGCAGCCGTCAATGACTTCCGTAATGCGGCAGCGGAATCCAATTCGTTTGCTGTACTGCCACTGGTATTGAAGCAAGTCTGCCTGGCAGGCAAACTATAGACGAAGGAACACGGTCGTTCAACTTTTACCACTCGCACTTGACTGTCTCGACATATTACTTGAAGGTTTCATGGACTATCTTCGCAGTTTTGGCTCTGCTGCAGTCTCGACTCTAGTCCAAAAATCGGGGCTAAATCTGCCGTTCTCACTGGGTCCCAAGGTTTATTCGTGCGAGACATTTTGGACCTTGTATGACGCTACGAAACGGGTAGGTTTGCCATTCTCCCATGGGTCCAAGATGTGTCCAGGCTAATCTGCAAGGTAGGAGGATGGTAGTTTGGTCTCGGTCTTTGAGTATGATCTCACTCACCCGCTCAACAAGTCCACCATACCTCTCGCCCGCAATTCCCTACGCAGGTTGCGCACCATACGACATCCCGATGTACTTAGATTCATCGATGTCGTAGAATCTGATTCAGCCATTTGCATAATGACCGAAAGGGTTCGACCTCTACCCCTCGCGCTATCCCAATCATCCTCCAATGTTCAACGCGAGCGAGAAGACTGGCTGATTTGGGGACTACACCGTATTTCAGTCAGAATTGTCCCTTCCGTCTGCTTGAAGTTCTTGCTTACATTTTGAACTAGGTAGCTCTAGCTTTTCTGAATGACTCCGCTTCCTCCACCCATGGCAATGTCCGTCCGAATGCCATCTTTATCACCCCTTCTGGCGAGTGGAAGTTGGGAGGCTTCGAGGTGTTAAGCAATCCAAAGGACGATCTTTCTGTTATATATGTGCGTCCTTCTTACGTGTCTCGTGCGCCTCCCAGTTACTATCCCATTACAGACCATGGGCGGCCTCATGCCAGACGCAATGGCATGCGCATCCCCAGAAGTCAAGAAGGGTGGTTGGTCTATCCTCAAAGAGTGCGCCATTAATTGTTCACAATTTATCATGCAGCTGCCCTTTCTAAATCATATACAGCGTACCAATATCAGCTGCGGATGGGTATGCCCTCGGCCTGCTTCTACATGCCGTTTTCAATCCCACCCATCCCCCTCCACCGACTGCTCAGCCACCTCATCCACCGCCTCAACCCTCTTCCAGAGGTGCCATACCCTCGGCTGTCTTTCCCTCCTTCAAAAAAGCTCCTCAACCCGAATCCCAAATCACGAATGTCACCCAAGAACCTACTAGACACCGGCATGGCAGAGTCGGGTGGAGAGGGCCATGGATTTTTCGTACATAACCGGCTCGTCAAGGTCTGTGCTGGACTGGATGGATTCAATCTCAGCAGTGAATCTGATAAGGCATCACTACTACGGTACGTGTTGGTTTGTATATGTTACTATTGACTATTGAGTGACTTGAATGTAGCACGCTGAAAGAATCCGCATCTTCTTTTCCACCCGAATTTGCCTCTTACCGTGTTCTCCCGTGCCTCGTCTCCGCGCTCGAGTTTGGTGGTGCCTCAGCAGCAACCATCGTCCCACTCGTCCTTCAATTTGGAAAGAACGTTGCACCCGACGACTACGGTTCGGTTATCATCGCCCCCCTCGTCAAACTCTTTGCAAGTGCTGACCGTGGCACACGCATTGCGCTTCTCGATAATCTTCCCGACTTTGCAGAGAAGCTGGATAAGAAGACGGTGGTCGATAAGATTTGGCCAAACCTGGTATATATATTTCATCCATCGTTGGAAGACTTATTTAACCCTTACCCATGCAGCAAACTGGCTTCACTGACACTGTTGCCGTCATTCGAGAAGCCACTGTCCGCGCCGTCGTCCTACTCTCTCCGAAGGTATAGTCACCTCGGGATGTAAAAGTGTCCCTAATGACGATTTGTACAGCTATCTGACCGCATACTCAACAATGAACTGCTTCGCCACCTTGCCCGCCTTCAATCAGACCCAGAAGCGTCTATTCGCACCAACACGTGTATTCTTATTGGCCGACTGGGTCCTTCACTCGGCTATAACACGAAACGTAAAGTTCTCGTTCCTGCCTTCAGCATGGCGCTCAAGGACTCATTTGTCCACGCTCGCGTGGCGGGAGTTATGGCTTTCATGGCAACCGTAGAGTGCTTCGAGGTGGAGGACGTGGCTGGCAGAGTTGTTCCTGCTGTTGTAGGGGCTATGCTGGATAAAGAAAAGTCAGTCCCCATGTCCCGTCCTGCTACTTATGTGTGTTGATGACGGCAAATTTACAGGTTGGTTCGTGATCAGGCCTTCAAAGCTGTCGAGCTTTTCATCAAACGTTTAGAAGCTCACGCCTCGACTATGGTAGATTTGTAGTCCATAACCCAGTCTGCATTGTTTATAACCCCCCTTTTCACAGCCGGAAACAGCATCCACAGAAGAGGGCGAGAACGATATACCCTGCAAGGCTTCCAGGTGCATTCACCCAGGCCAACCTTGTGAATTCAGCGACAGGCGCAGCCGCTGCTCTCACAGGGTGGGCTGTATCGTCCATTGGTAAAAAGGTGCGTTCGATTGTATTCCCTGAAATTGATAGTTTACAAAGATGTACCGCTCAGCTTGCCCCTGCTGATATGCAAACAACAATCTCAAGTACTATCGATGGACCAACATCTGGGCGCGCCACTCCCCTGCCTGGTGCCTTTGTTTCATCCGTTTCTCCCTCCGTGAACCCATCAAAGGGCAAAGGCCTGCAACTAGGTGGAAATAAAGCCCCACCTTCTGTGCTCGCTGCGCAGCTCGCTGAAGAGGTCGCTAACGAGGCAGGACAGGGCAGCAACCATTTGTGGAACGACGATTTAATCGATATTAATGCCGATGAAGGAGATTGGAGTACGTTCTTTGACCTTTGCCGATATCACCAGATCCCAACTGAGCCGTTTTTTCTTTGTAGGCGCGTTCGAGAGCGCTCCAGCCATTGTGGAACCAAAGCCCGTGCCTGCATCCAATGGTCTAGGATTCGGCATATCATTGCAGCCTAGTTCTCCGAGTAGGTATTGTTTCCTTTTCCATTCTTTTGCCTGCTGATCCATTTGATGCAGCTACTGATGAATGGGGCGCAATGGTATCGTCATCTCGAACTACGAGTCGCTCGCCTGAGCCTTGGGCGTCACCCCATATCTCACGTGCGCTGTCACCACAGCCCCGCAGGTCTATCGGGCCAGCATTTCTCTCCTGCTTCAAGCGCTAGATCAACGCCAGTATCATCCCCTCGACCTCTCCCAAATACTGCTGACTCCACGCCATCGACCAACCTGGCTGGGATGTCTAAAGAGGAGAAGGCGGCAGAGATGGCGAGGAGGAAGGAGGAGAGGCGGTTGGTAAGTGTTTTTGTTTGTTTGGAATGGAGAGGAGAGTCTGTGCTCATGCTTATTGGCTCCTTACAGCGAATCGAGAAGCTGAAGGAACAGAAAAAGAATGCTGCGGCGGCAGGAAAGGTTTGAGCATTGTGTGGTCGCCGATACCGTCGCGTATAGTACGTTGCCCCTCAGAGCAATCTTATATATCGGGCTGGGCATCAATCATGTGTTATTGGTGCACGATTCGTCCGTCGATACCGTCGATGGACACTTGTACTTTTACACGACGGTGCAGTGCAATGCAGAGTGAATAACGGGGGAGGTTTATTTGGACCACGACATGACTATACTATATGGCAATGTGAACTACACAGTTGGGATGCGACGTGTGTGCAGTGAGCTCCGTCCACACTGTCAAGTCAGAATCTAGTACCCGCACCGCACTATATGTTTGTTGCAGGGAATGCATTCTTCAGACGTGGAAGATCAAATTCACCCTATGAATCCATGGCGTATACGGTATAAATAAGCAATCTAGTAGCCTCTGCGGTACCAAATCTAGGCCAGATCTACTATAGCAAGTACATTCCTTCCCTCTTCTCCCCGCTTCCTGTAACAGACCCTACCTAAGTTGCCGTCGAACGCTAGTTTCACATTCCACGTCATCCTCAAAGACGAGGGGAACGACTCTGTCGCTTCAACCTCTTTAATATCGACCCCTGGCCCAACGATGCCCGAACATGGCTGATCCATACTACTAGCGTCGATCGTAAATCCGTAGAATTCTGTTCCGTCCCTTTCGTTATGTAGAACACAGATACCACGCGCGTGCCCATCGAACGACTTGGTAAACTTCATGGTATTAGCATAACCTGGAACGGAGAAAAGCTGTTCGGTGGAAAGAGACATATTCCCCAGTTTTTGCCCTGGCAGAGGTGACGATAATGTCACTCGGTGAGCAAAGTACTTCGTCAGGTTAAGTCTCATGTAATGGGTGAGAAATTTGATTTGGATTTCCCCTGTGACATCGTTGGTCATGGAATCGCACAGAAGCGACACACGTTCGATATCGAGATAGCAATGTCCTTCGTGGGTGAGTTGAAGCGTAGGTGAGGATGTGGTGGTATCGTCCACCTGCGGGAGAGCGAACGCCTGAATAATCACCCGAGAGTGTCCTCCCTCATCGAGCTGGCTGACAATAGTGAGAGGGGTAAACATTGCGAGAATATGGGTTTCAGTGGCAATGAGACGCTTTAGGTATGTCTCCTGTATGCAAGTCATGGGAAATGTAGGCTCCTGGATTTCATGATGAGAAATGCGCAGATTGTCCAAGCACTTCAACGTACGATGATAGAGCTTGGCGGCGGAAATTTGTAGAGGACGCGGGTATGGTTGTCCACTGCCAAGTTCAAGGTACCAGTCAAATGATCGCTCATGCATAACAAGCGCTTCCCGGAAGATAGCTGCGACATTCCCATTCCAATTACATCGCCAGGTAACACCATGGAGAATTCCAACAGTGGACCATCAGAAGAGAAGCGAATGGAGAGCAGTTTACTACCAAAAAAGTGTTCAGCGTCCGAATGTAATGGTTGAAGGCAACTGACTGTGAGTAGGATGCATTGCTGCGAGCGCTTTCCATGAGGACAGCATGCATAATACATCCTCCGTCCGCTGCCTCAGAAGTCGCGCTTTTAAACGATAGGATCTGAGCGCCCTCAGCGTGATATACGACGTGACGCAGCCCGCGCTCCAGATCATAGCACAGGATGTCGGGGCCGCTAATGAGCGGGATGATGAGCCATAAGCCTGACACCACTTCCCAATGGTCTCCTTGCAAGGCTGACCACTCGGGCTGAAACCAAGTCGCCTTGGAAGTTATCTTTAAAGCCTGTCTGTTCCACTTGACGCCAACTTGAGTGCTTTTTACGAGGGTGTTTTCTAAGAACTCGCGAGACTGAGAGTCGAGTGGTCCAAGAGGACGAGGAAGTGTTGCATGTTTATACGCATCATGCCATACAGCCCTGTGAAAAGTCAAGTCGCGGAGGTCTTTGCACACCTATATCAATCATTGCAAGCATGTTCAACATACAGGATAAACAAATGATAAGCAACAATTTCTCACCAGTCGAAGGCAGATGATTTCGCGGACAGATAGAAAGCACAGGACACGGTACAAAGCATCGTGTGGAAGACTCGTTAGTGTCATCGTGGTTGGTGCTCAAAGGTATGTGACCCAGCGCCAAGTCCTGGGCATGATGGCAGCTCATCATATCAACGCCAGATAGACGGTCAGGATGCGAGCGACTTGGTGGCAAGTGCCTATTTGCTATTGGTATTTCTAGTATAGCTTTTGTCAATGCGTGTGACCATACGGTGAGTCTGTGTGAGCATGTTCGAAATTCACATCTGTAAGTTACAGCAACGTGCGAAATTAATGGTAATTGAATTCTCGACAAAAAAGGAAATTGATCAACGTGCTCGATCGGACGACACTGCCACACGACAGCGTTAACTCGACAATTTACAAATCGTCTTTTTCTGCACTTGCACTGGAAAACAGCGAGCTGAGAGATTTGCGATTCAATCCAGAGCTTTACCAGATCGCTTCGAAGCGCATGAGTGGACGTTCCTTCCGAGTGTCGCCCATCCTGTTGATGTGGAGTGCTTCTTCTGCACCAGGTAAGCGCGAACTTCGGTCCTATCGCTCGCACTGTTACTAATTTGATATCTCACTTCACGTGCACACAGTCGTCGGCTGCCATGAGTGGATGCCCCATCGGCAGCTATCAGATCCTCAGGCTGTTGCAAATCTAGCACAGTGGGTGCATGTATAAAGGTGTCCCGAAGGCTGAAGCCTACGACCCCAGCTGGCAGTTCGCCAAAGGCTGCTATCGGCGCCGCTCGCTCGCTCAGTTCAAAGCTGACGAATGGTTTCGTCGCCGTGACATCCCAGTACATGTATGCCACCGAACTTGTTTGCTATAGCTCGCCTGGCGCCATCAAAACTGAACTGAACAGTTGTGATTCTCCACACGGTACCGGCGCTTAGGCTAACAGATAGTCGGTTCTCCCCGCAAGGTTTGACTTGCCAAGGCGAAGGATGTTGGATCGTGAGATTTGAACAATAGTTCGCCAATCATGTTTCGCTACTGGTCGATTGCTGTATAGTCACTAGCACCTGATATCAGTTCCTGCTGAGTACTTACCGAGTCCAGAGGACGAGCGACTAAAAACAGCGAACATGATCGCCGTAAATTCCCTGCAAGTCTAGATCTTCTTGTAAACTCTTCCCCTCTTTGCAAACATTTCTGATTAGAAATCGATAATGCTGAAATTTCCCTAATCTGCCACTTTCATGCGCTTCACGAAGCAGAGGGTTTCCCGGAATTCCGTAGCGCCCACCGATTGCCGCATTAGCGCTCGAGATCAGCATGTCGGCATTGCCTCGAGGCTTGCGGTCAAGGGTTTTTAATCGCACGTAAGGTGGAATCAGGCAGGTTCACTCCCTTCCCCAACTACTCCTCACACCTGACTTTACTCTTATCTTCAAGGAACGAAGGCTGTCACGTATATCAGTTCCTCATGACAGATTCGATGTCAGATCCTCCTCCAGACACCTACAGAGCCGGCGAAATAATCGTCAGTGAAAGCTCGGTACGTGGCTCATGAGTATCACTTTCGATGAGGGCTCATAAAATACATCGCACTTGTAACGCTGCATCTGACAATATCCAGGCTGCATATCTCCAACCCCTCAGGATATTCAGGACCGTTATCGGGAAGATCGCAGATGTATGAGTTCTTCATCTCGATTAGAACCGAACTAACCTGTCGTATGACTTATATACAAAGACAACACTGGGTTTTTCGTCCTCTGCATCGAAAGTACGTTTTATCTCGCCCTAAGTCCTATCTCCTGCTCAGCCGTTATCCCCGCGATTCAGCGGCACAGAGACGTGTTGGATGGACTGATGCAACAATTTTGGGACCAACTCGTTAGGGACGTAGGCATCTGCGTCCATCGTACGGGTAAGGATTTGGAGGTCCTTCTTACTTGGCATCCGCTCACACCTCTTCATTTGTTGAATCCCCTTAGTCTCGTTCTCGTCGGATGGCACTCGCATCATGTCTGGTTCGTCGGATAAGACTGTCCGGCTGTGGGATGCAGCGATGGGGCAACCAGTTGGTGGGCCCTTCCAGGGGCACACTGATTCGGTTAACTCAGCCTCGTTCTCGCCGGATGGGACTCGCTTCGTGCCTGGTTGAATGTGCCGAGAACGAATGTTCTCCATTCTCCCCGCATAGAAATCGCACTGCGCATCTCACAGAGGATAGCACCATGATCTCAACCACCGCTTACAGTGACTACTTCATTCGCTTCCCATCCAGCTTCACTCACGCTCTGTACCACCCTGCTGGCCCAATTCAAGTCACCTCATATCATGATTGCACCCTCGACCTCATCTTTACTGGGAGGATGTAATCGTATCTGTTTGTCTCTTATGCTCAACCCGTTCTGAGCGACATGGTGCATGGACAACAATGACTTGGGTCCTACTTTACCGTCTTTAGCAGTTTGTATATCACTTGACAATAGCCTATTCAGCATGATTTTCGGAATTTCAAGAATTCCCTTGAGATAGATACGTGAGACATGACATTGACTGTAAAATGTAAGTAGCCGTGTATTCCATACCTATCATTGCTTCTGAGTTTGAGGTTGTAGGAGCGATCAACCTGGTGGAAAGCTGACTGGGTAAGGCTCAAAATCTGTCCTACGTTCGTGAGATCACTCATCGATGAACTTTGGACGGACGAGATTTGTCGCACGTGAAATGTGGATGTTTCTGGAAAGAGTGCAGTGGTGGTAGGGGAAAGCGGGATAGAGATGTGACATGAAATCGAGTAGAAGGTTTCTTTGAACTGGTACACCGTCTCGAAAACGCGAGGCGGTGATAGCGGTTAGGACATTTTCGACGCATCAGAATGGAAATCATCGAGTGGAACACTGACAGGCTGAGCATGTGCCGTTCAAGTAGGTTGACGATGAACCAAGATCAGGGTGAGAACAAGAAACCTTGGCCGGCATCAGCCATAGCTGCGTAGTCATCTGCAAGACCTTCTATGGGTTCGAGGAAGAGAGCTGCTAGTACATTCGAAGCTTCGAATTCTTTCTTCTTCTCCTGCAAATGTGACATTGTGTGAGGCGGGGGACACGGTATGTGAAGTACGACTCGGTACAACAGACTGACGCATTTCTCTAGGGAGTCTATTGGAAGAAGTATTGGTTGTTGAGGATGACGAACTTGTGGCATTCAAGGTCGCTGTGGGTGACGATGTGGTGAACTCCCTCTGGCTAGCAATAGCTTATAAGGAACACTCGTGCGCGATTAACGTCCCACCTCACAGCTGAGAAGAAAGGAGAAGTTGCTACGTCATATGCTCACAATTCGCATCAAGAAGTATGATTTGTTGAACATCCACTTCCATGCGTGTCTCAGGCCAAATCACGACGTCCATCCGCGGGGAACAAGATGTAGGGACAATTCCATGCTCGCTGTGCATTCTGAGTCACTGATGCAACATTTTGAAATGATGTGTTCATCACCACCATAGACAATGTAGCCACACCACATTGGAATGCGTACATGCAACTCGAGTTAGGCCAGCAAGTATGGTAGTGATCGGAATGTCGCACGAATAAGTTTCATCGAGTGCTCGAATCTTGATTGTTCGCAAGGTGGGTTGTCTGAGTGTGACTACCGTAATTACTGATAGCATGTGACGTGGAGTGGCCTCGTCCTCACAATTGCAGATCTACCATGGGTGATGGTTCAGGCGAGAAGCAACAAGCAACAGAGACATACTTTGGCATTAATTAGCATAACCGTCCGAAATTACCACGAATGCCATAATACCTGCTACATGCGCCTGTACAAACGGATCTGTTATGCCGAGTGTAACGAGAGGAACAAAGCCTAAACAAATCTACGACAAGGGAACAGCCCTTGAAGTCAAGTCAAAGAGAAGTAAGGATCCGAAGAGGAATCCTTAGTTGAGTCAGAAAAGTTCAAGAGGAAATCTGCGTAGGTCAAGCTGAAGAATCAGCAGTGACCTAGAGGCAGTATTTATACAACGTAAAAGCTATGTGAAGGTACAGGGTAACGGTAATAATAGTACTACATGCGTATTGTGGGGAGGACGAGGCAGTACAAACCTAAATAGATGAAACAGGGGTTACATGTGTTGCAAGCATGTATCAAGGGAAAAAGAAGTGCACAGCACGGCGACTGTAACATCACCCTCTCACTAAGCAGAACAACCCAGTTGTTCTAATCATCAACGTGTTCGGGGGCCTGTCCAAGGTCGCCTACCGCGTCCCAAAACCCTTCTCTCTCCATCCATTGCGCTGCGTACGTCTGAATGCGTGACGCAATATCTTCCAGACGAATGTCGAATGCGGTGGAAGTGATGTTGTCGGCAGGGGGGAGAGCGAATGTCATATACGATTGACTTGATGCGATCTCCTAAAGTGTAGAGACCATAGAGGTCGGACAACTCCTGGTTGTCTCCAATACACCTTTGAAGGGGCGCACGATAGCGACCATGTGAGAGAATGGTTCTGCGACGTAGTTCGGCATTTCCTGCCTCAGATAGGAAGGGGTCGTCACGGACGACGTAGGGGCAGTTATGCCTAACTCTAGTGGAGAAGCGAGGTCGGCGACGAAGAGGACCAGGACCAGCTGGTAAGGCTTGTTCGATGGAGTGAAGGGAGGGAATGTCATCGTCATCAGACGGGAATACGCGATTAACTTCATCTACAGAGGTGGTGCTAGCTTGGCTCGTATGAATTGAGCTCATGCCTCTAGCAGAATGATATGTGGGGGACCTGCTTCCTGTGGTCATCCGTCCATAGTGAGGACGGAGTGGACGAGGTTCAAAAGGGGTCGAAGGGCGGGGGATCTCATTGGCTGAAGGCATCTTTATTCGAGAGGGTGGTGGTAGTTTGAATTGAAGTGGCTCTGAGGCGATGGGAGGTCTTATAAGCTTCCAGAGTTTCGGAGGAGTTTGAAAGATCAGACTCAGATAACCACTCATTGTCCGCGGATGGATAGCCTTTCCATTTCACAAGGTATTTCCGTCTTGTGGCAGATCCGCGGTGTCCCACGATTGCTTCGACTTCGAATTCTTCTTCGCCGTCCACGAGGTCAGGGGGAGGTGATAGGAAGTTCGGACCGTGTTCATCATTCTCTCGATAGGGGGATAGGAGTGCAGCGTGAAAGACAGGGTGTACACGCCACTGTGCAGGGAGGGCTAAGCGATAGGTCACAGGGCCTAATACTTCTGTGATAGAGAAGGGACCCTCTCGCTTGGGTGAGAGTTTTCGATTGTCATAGCCGAGATGAAGGTTCTTGGATTCTAGCCAAACCTTGTCCCCTTTCTTGAATGGAATGAAGGTCTTCGTGATTCTTTGCCTCATGGTTTGTCTAGCGAGTTCATGTGACGCGAGAGCTTCTTCTCTAGCTGCTTGTAGCTGTGAGATTCGATCTTCTACAGCGGGTATATCCGTTCTTTCAATTGCTGTGGGTAATGCTTGTGGATGATAACCCATCATGAGGTAGAATGGAGAGGCGTTGCGGGCGGAATGATGTCTGGAATTATGAACGAATTCTGCCATGGGTAGCATATGTGCCCATTGTGTCTGATCGTTAGCGCAGAAGATACGAAGAAACACTTCGAGTTCTTGATTGACCCGTTCGGTTTCTCCATCACTTTGAGGGTGGAAAGCCGTAGATAACGCGACTTTGTATCCAAGGAGTCGTCCTAGTTCTTTGGCAAACTTAGAGGCGAACTGGGGACCTCTATCAGAGATGATCTTTTCATAAAGTCCAAATCGAGAGTAGACACGACGGAAGAATATGTCGGCCACTCCTTCTGCATCAATGGTTTTGTTGCAAGGAGTAATTACCACCCCCTTCGTAAGCCCATGGTCTACCACGACCATGATAGAATCGAAGCCATTAGAAAGGGGAAGGTCAGTGATGAGGTCAACAGAGCACTGGGCAAAAGGGAGTCGCGATGAGGGTGCAGGAATAGGATTTAAGGGAGGGTGGGATGGGTGGGTGTTAACTTTGTTCTGCTGGCAAATGGAGCAGCCTTCGACAAATTTGCGAACAAAGGTCAGCAAACCAGGCCACCAATAAGTGCGAGAGATAGTTCCTGAGTTTTAAAACGCCCAGGGTGACCAGCGGTCGGGGAATCGTGGTGAAGGATGACGAGATCTTTCCTGATGTCACCAGGGGGAACATATAAACGTCCCTTGAAAGAGAGCAGACCATCTTTCAACGACCAATCAGAAAGAGCAGACTTCATCGGGGGAGGAAGGGTGGGATTAGATAAAGCGTCCAGAGCCAGCTGAACCACGGGGTCAACGTCAGAAGAGAGTTTCAGGCGAGGGGTAAGAGCGGTGTCAACCAGATTGACAAACAGGGAATTGGGAAGGAGAGTGACGTCGGTATTATCTGGAGCGTCATTCAGGGACATGATCCGCTCGTCGAGAGAGAGAGTCGGGAACCGAAAGATCTTTTCCGGGTACGTGTTGGAGTTCTAACTCAAAACGGGAGAGGAATAATAGCCAGCGAGCTTGTCGTCTATTAAGCTGCTGAGCTTGCCGGAAATAAGTCAAGTTTTTGTGATCAGTCATGACAAGGACTGGGAATGGAGGATCCTTCAAGGTAGTGGCGCCATGCTTCTAAGGCTCTGATAATTGCCAGCAACTCTCTGTCATAGATCTGGTAGTTGCGTTCAGGAGCCGAGAAGGAGGTGGAGAGGTAGGAGCATGGGTGCCAATCGCCGTTTGAGTCTTTCTGCAAAAGAACGCCTCCCGTAGCATAGAGAGAAGCGTCTACAGCAATAGCAAAGGGGCGGTCTTTGTCAGGGATACGAAGGACCGGGGCGGAGAGGAAACGATCTTTGAGAGTGGCGAACGCTTTAGCACACTCTTCAGTCCAAGTGAAAACAATATCTTTCTTGGTAAGATCGATGAGGGGTCGAGCGATGGAAGAATAGTTCGCAATGAACCGACGGTAGAAATTTGCAAAACCAAGGAATGATCGAACTTGCTTGACGGTAGTGGGTTGTTCCCATTTGAGAACACCATCTAGTTTGACATGGTCCATACAGATTTGACCAGGGCGAATGATAAGACCGAGATATTCAACTTCTTCAGTGTCAAAGACACATTTTTCGGGTTTGAGAGCAAGGGATTTTTCTCTCAACGTTGAAGTACTCGTCGTGTTCGATTTATGATGGGATTTGAGATCTTCTGAGAAGATGAGTATATCATCCATGTAAATGACAACCCATCCTTCATTGATCATATCTGCAAAATAATCGTTCATCATTGCTTGAAACGTGGCCGGTGCATTGCATAGTCCAAAGAACATCACAGTGGGTTCGAAGAGACCACGAGATGTCTTGAATGCCGCTTTCCATTGATCACCTTCCTTGATTCGAACATTATTATAACCTGCTCGTACGTCCATTTTAGTGAAGATTTTTGCCTGACTTTGAGTTTGTCGAGAAGGTCAGGGATACGAGGAAGGGGATAGGCATCCTTGATGGTGGCATCGTTCAATTTGCGATAATCCTGGCAGGGTCGGAGGGAAGCCGTCTTTCTTTCCCACGAAGAAGAAAGGTGAAGCTTGGGGGGATTTAGAGGGTACGATGAATCCTTTAGCAAGGTTCTCGTCGACGAAGTCGTTCATAGCCTTTTCTTCAGGAGTGGAAAGAGGATAGATTTTGCAATCTCGGGGAGTATAATCGGGTTTTAATTTGATACAATGATCAAATGATCGAGATGGAGGAAGTGAACTCATTGCTGCTTTGTCGAAGACATCCTTGAATTCTCTAAAGGATGCAGGAACGAGTTCTTCAAACGTCTTTGGCTTTTCTTGTTCATGGCTTTTCTGGGCCAATTCTTGAGCAATATTCGCCGCTTTACGCAAGGGTAGTGGATCACAGATATAGTGAACGGCATCAGGGAGGATTACTTCTGTGCCGTCACGAGATAGGAATGATAGGGGTCGGATAGGGATATCAGCTTCAGGGTCGGGGATTTCTTGAATTGAAGCTTGTTGGGAGATGTGGGTAAGACGAGTGGTTGCAAGACTTTTTGCAGCTTCTTCGTCTTCTTCAAGATATACTTGGTCCTTTGCCCAATCTATTTGAGGGTTTTCGGCTCTTAGCCATGGGAGTCCGAGGATAATATCTTCTCCTCCGAGGGATGTGACTAGGAAGGTAGCATGCATAGTCCTTTTTCCATAAGAGAAGAAAAGGTTGCATGCTTTCGTAATTGTTCCTGCCTTGTTGCGTGTTCCATCAACATTCTTGACAATGATAGGGGAAGGAATGTTGTGGGTTGAGATTTTGTTCTTTCGAACGTATCTCCAATCAATGAATTCTCCAGCTGCGCCACAATCAATTAGGGCAGCTGCTTCGGCGGTTTTGTCGGAGTTGCAGGACTCGATCAAAATAGGAATGTGCATGGAATTGGAATCGCCTATAGATGATACAATGAGTCCGATACTGGTACTAGGGGTTACTGACGCCGGTGCAGCTTCCCCATCTAGAAATCCTTCTTAATGGAACGGGCCTTGAATTCCTTCCACTGGAGAAATTCCGCGTATTCTGCTTCTTGATCGTCTTTCTCGATCTTGGTCTCGCGAACCGGTTTAGGGTTCGGCTTCCAACCAGGGGCGGAATTCCTATGGTTGGGGCAGTCTTTTGTGAGGCCTTTCTTTCCGCATTTGAAGCATAGGCCATTCTTGCGCCTGAAATCTCTTTCTCCTTGTGAGAGCTGCGTGCTTCTCACTGGACGATCTTCTTCATAAGATCCTTCTTCTTCGGCGTGGATGCGGTCAACATCCATAGCATAAGGGTCTTTGGTGGCTCGTGGGTTCCTTTGGAAAGAGAAACCATAGAGCACCTGTCTCCTGGTTTCCATGTCCTGTGCTGCTTCCATCCATTCGATTAACGTCGAAGGGATGCGGTCTTTCATCATGACCATCTGGGCGGTTTCTTTCTTAAGTCCTTGGCGGAAGAACAAGATTTTGATCTTCTCGTCATCGATATCAGTGTCGGGCATGAGCTGATTAAAATAGGAAATATATGATTCAATGGTGCCGGTCTGCTTGGCAACCTTGAGTTTTTCTAGGGTTTGAAGTCCAAGGTTCTTGGGGTAGAAATAAGCCTTGTACCGACTGACGAAGTCAATCCATCGTCCAAGTGGACCGTCATTGATGTACTTGTTATATGTTTCTTCCTTGTTGTTCACGGTTCTAGTTTTTTCTTCGTAATGTCCGTGAGGCATTCTGTAATGCGCTAAGGCATACTTCTCTGCCTCTCCTTTCTGGAAGAATGAAAGTGCAAATGCAACTTTCTTCAGATCTGAGTCGTAGATGTGTTCATTAACACTCATGTACATAGTACACTGGGCGAGCCATGCGGATGCACGGGCTTTGTTTCCGTCGAAGACAGGAGGCAACATCATTTTGATGGCCTTAGAGTTTGAGTCTTCGGTGTCTGCCATGTAGGAATCTTCGTCTGCCACGGTTTCTGGTTTCGGGGAGGGTGTCAACTAACGGGATAGTGCGACGAAAAAGAGGAGCTTGACCTTTTGTTATGCCGAGTGTAACGAGAGGAACAAAGCCTAAACAAATCTACGACAAGGGAACAGCCCTTGAAGTCAAGTCAAAGAGAAGTAAGGATCCGAAGAGGAATCCTTAGTTGAGTCAGAAGAGTCAAGAGGAAATCTGCGTAGGTCAAGCTGAAGAATCAGCAGTGACCTAGAGGCAGTATTTATACAAAGAAAAGCTATGTGAAGGTACAGGGTAATGGTAATAATAGTACTACATGCGTATTGTGGTGAGGACGAGGCAGTACAAACCTAAATAGATGAAACAGGGGTTACATGTGTTGCAAGCATGTATCAAGGGAAAAAGAAGTGCACAGCACGGCGACTGTAACAGGATCCTTGAACGTCATGCTCAGTAAATGCAGGAGTGCAAACTTTACGTTTCGTATTATAGTTTAGTGAAGGACCTAGGCGGCTGAAAGTAGACATGTGTTGGTGCGGCTAGAGAAAAAGGTCGTTGTTAAGTGTACCTTCCGACAGCTGTATGGGCCATCATCGGGGACAACTTTCACATCCTGAAGTTACCACACCTTGAAAGAGAGCAGGACGATAACATGGACAGCGGGTTCTCGAATGACGGCAACTGTGTCAGTGAAGCTCGTGTGGATACCAGGTTTCGCTAAATCCTATGGATGACTATCTTCTTATCTAGCTTTTCGGCAAAGTCGGAGGGATTGAGAAGTATGCCGTGGTCAGCACTTGCAAAAAAAATTGACGAGGGGTGCAACACTCTCCCTGAATTGGAGGTCGAGAATCACGACGGTTGCTGTTGAGGCACTGCCCAAGTCAGTGCGGACGCCGCGGGAACGAGGTGTGAGAGAACGCATTAAAAGACAAATCTAGGAGGGGAGCAGAAATTGGAGGCTTTCAGCGTCTTACAAAACAAGGTCACTTTAGCCAATGAGGAACATTTGAAAGACAATACGAACCAGAGCAATAATGCCCTGTCAGATTCGCTGCTCGGACTGAATCCATCCCGGCACAGACCTTGATGAGCCGATCATGTAAAAAAATTAATGTCCTTCTTCATCCAACTCTGCCATGCCGATGTTCTTGGGTGATATTCGTAATTTCGGGTTCGGTTTGAGGAGGTAATATGAGGGTACGGCACTTCTAGAGAGTTGGGGCAACGAATGAGGTGGCTGAGTGCTAGCATAGTAGAGGTTGGGTTAGATGAAGAATATTCAAGATGGCATGGATAAGCAGCAGAGCGCGGCAACTTATAGTACTCATCCGCAACTGATACTGGTGCACTAAGTTATAGTATGCATTAGAAACATGACCGTACGTACTAGATGGAAGTCACCGCAGTCCATGTAGATGAGTGAGCTCTGATGCTTCCGGAAAAAGAGCAGGAATAGTAGTACTACTAAGGGCACATGTGATGCGACACTTGAAGCAAATATCCGAGTCGTTTGGCCGTCAACACTATTGAGATGCGAATTTGGTCAAATACTGCTGGGTGAAGGAAAAAAAGGTTCAGATTCTTCAGACAAACAGCGTCACGGACATATGTCTGCGATGAAGATCGGCGAAGGCTTTTCCGGAGTTCCGTGGCACCCACCAAATGCTCAGCGCTTGTTGAAGTCAGAACCAGTGCAGTAAACTTTATTGCCTCGAGGCTTCTGGTATGGCCTGATTTGAAGTTATGGAAACGACTGTAAGCCCGTTGGCTTACCTGAGTTCCCATATTCAGCATAAATACTGTCTGCGATAATGAAGCGTAAGCTTTCATTATCACTGCCTTTTCGCGTAACGGTTACAGTAAGGGACGACAGTCTTGACTACTTACAACGACCCGCCCTTCTTATCGCACCCTACTTCGCTTCAGACTGTTCCTCGACGTCAACCATTCACAAATTGACAATGAGCGAAGATAATCAATCCCGGGTTTCGATGCCAGATGCTTCTCCAGAAACCAGTGTATCCAGCGAAGCAATCGCTGGTCAAAGCTCGGTACGTGGCCCATCAGAATCATCATCTGTTCATTGCACTTGACACTGAGACTGATGTATCCTTCTTCCAGGGCCGACGCCGTAGAAAAGCACGCAAGTTGGTGGATAAGGTTACGGGCATGACCAAAAAGATTTTTGTGAGTCGACGAGGATCCTGAGTTTCCTGGAATAAGCTAAGGATCGTACATAAGCACTCGAAGGATTCTTGCAACTGCGGCCCTGTTGTCCCGAACACTGATAATGAAAGTTCTTCATCGAGTCCGAATGTCGAGGTAGGGGCTCAAATTGACCTTTGAGTCTCTGCACGCTCTCTAAATTCTGGTCGTCACGCAGGTTCAAGTTGCCCCTGTTGGTGTAGAACAACGTGCTGATCCCCAATCGGCGCTGCGGGATGCCCATGATGATGTAGCTCAGATGGGTACACTTACGAGCATCGTGACATCTGTAGCGTCTGCCGCCGATGATGCACCAGCGGCTCTTGATACTGCGGTTAATATCGAGGACACATATCTTAAACCCCTCAGGATATTCGACACTATCATCGGGAAAATTGCAGATGTGTGGACCATTCCTCTCGATCTGAACCGAACTAATACCGCTCCGTAGGTACATCCGTATGCAAAGATGGCGCTGGGCATGTTGTCTTGTGCAGCAAAAGTATGTTCGGTTTCGCTGTCGTTTCCATCTCCTGCTTAGCAGTTACCCGTACAGATTATTCTCGCTCAAGCGGATCGTGACGAAGCGGTGCTCAGCCTTCTCAAGAAGTTGGGTGAGGTTTACGGCTTTATGACACAAGACGAGATGCTTGGCCAGATTTCGTCGATGAGCACTATCCTTGGACAGATCTCTCAGCAGACCCTTGAATGTGCCCAATTTATCAAGGATTATTCAGACAAGAAGAACTTTTGTGAGTCTTCGAAAAGTCATTGCGCTTTGCACGTTCTCAATGTTCCACCATTTTCACAGGGAAGAGACTCGGAAAGAACGTCGGCTCAGAAACAGATGATACAATTCAACGGTACAGTGCCGTATTGGATGCGCTCATGCAAAACTTCCGGGATCAAGTTACTCGCGACGTAGCTGTCTACGTCCACCGTACGGGTAAGGACTGCGACATGCTTCTGACTCGACATCTATTCATATCTCTTCAGGCGAAATACTGGAGCTCAGTGGTATCACTTGTGCAGCGGGCGCGGGAGTAGATACCAGAAAGCGATGCCTGCCAGACACGCGCACGGACATTCTATCCCAGGTCATGGGATGGATCAACGACACTGGAGATGATGTTCCACGCGTGCTCTGGTTATCTGGCCCTGCTGGGACAGGTAAATCAGCCATTGCTCACACCGTCGCTAGCTCGTTCATCGGCGTAGGGGGCCTTGGTTCCTGTTACTGCTTCGACCGGTATCGAGATGCTGATCATCGCCATGAAAAGGTCTTCTCTACCATCGCTCACAACCTGGCTGGCCGTAATCCGGAGATGAGACGAGCCTTGGCGGACGCAGTTCAGAATGACAGTGCGCTCAAAACCACAGTGGACATCATCCAGCAGTGGCAGAAGCTTCTCGTGGAACCGCTAGGGAAGCTCTCAGAGTCAAGTGTGGGCCCTATCGTGATCGTGATCGACGCACTGGACGAGAGTGGTGCAGCCAAGACACGAAGCGATCTTCTCCGCATTCTTGCTGGTAAATCGCAGGACCTAGGTGTTTCCAAAATCACGACTCTCCCGAAAAACTTCCGAATTGTTGTTACTTCTCGTCCGCTCCCTGACATCGAAGCTGAGCTTGCAAGTGCTCCGCATATTCGACGTATGTCCATGGACGACATTCCACCAACCACCGCAGAGCGTGACATCCACGCGTACATATCGAAGATGCTGGAAGGGCTCTCGGATTTTGGGGACAAGGAGTTCGAAGCTCTAGCTAAGAAAGCCGATGGCCTGTTCGAGTGGGCGCGTCTTGCCTGCGAATACATCAAAACACCTCCCGCTGGCTTCTCTCAAAGGGAATACTTTGATGCTGTGATGTCCCGCGATCCTGCCACGCGGGAAAACTTGTTGTACGATATGTATGACCTCATTTTGACAGAGATCATGCCAAAAGATAAACATCGAAATGTCAAATCTCAACAAACGCAGCTGGCGAGGTTTCGTTCCGTGATGGGACAAATCCTTGGCGCAGCTGAACCCCTCCCTTTAGATTCCCTGAACGCCATGCGGAAGCACTTTCCAGACCGAAACGAGCAGTATAAAGTGGAGGTGATATTAAAAGACATGGGATCCCTCCTCAGCGGCGCCGGCAACCCATCCACCCCCATCCGACCTCTTCACGCATCCTTCCGTGATTTCTTGACCGAGCATGAACATAGTGGGGAGTTTTTCGTCGACATGTCGAAGATGCAAGGCAACCTTGCTTTCGCGTCACTTCGAGTGATGGAACGTGGACTTTCCTTCAATATCTGTGATTTAAAGTCTTCGTATCTCCCTAATTCCGAAGATCCCGAGCTGCAAGAACGAGTTGAAAAACGCATTCTACCACATTTATCCTACGCATGTCGATTTTGGGCTGCGCACGTACAAGCAGCAGTCTTCGATACGGAGCTCGCGAAGGAAGTCAAATTATTCTTCGACCACGAGCGACTGCTCTTCTGGATCAAGGTACTCGGCCTTATCCATGCGCTCAGCGGCGCAATCCCCGCCCTTCCGCTCATTGCCAAGTGGCTGAAGGTGAGCACATGGTTACCGAGGCGTGTTATATGACGTGCTCACACGTAACTGACAGGGCGATGCCGGATACAAAGATGTCTCCTCCACTGCAGTAGACGTGCAGAGATTCATTCAAGTCTTCATCGGCATGATCTTGCACAGCACACCACATCTCTATGTATCAGCACTGCCATTCTCTCCTCTCAACTCTGTGTTATCCACAAAGTTCGCTGCAAAGTTTCCGAATTCTCTCCGTCTGGCAGCTGGACGTGATTTGAACTGGCCTGCTGTTCAGACCGTGCTCAGGGGGCATACCGGCTCAGTTATGTCAGTCTCGCTTTCGCAGGATGGGACTCGCATCGTGACCGGTTCGTCGGATAAGACTGTCCGCTTGTGGGATGCAGCGACGGGGCAGCCAGTCAGTGAGTCCTTGGTGGGGCACACCTCTTCAGTTACCTCAGTCTCGCTCTCGCCGGATGGGACTCGCATAGTCTCCGGTTCAGAGGATAAGACTATTCGGCTGTGGGAGGTAACAACAGGAAAACCAGTCGGTGAGCCCTTGCAGGGGCACACTGAACCCATTACCTCAGTCTCATTCTCGCCAGATGGGACTTGCATTATCTCTGGTTCGAGGGATAACACTGTCCGGCTGTGGGATGCAGTCACAGTGCAGCCACTCAGTGAGCCCTTGCTGGGGCATACTGATTCAGTTTACTCAGTCTCATTCTCGCCGGATGGGACTCGCATAGTCTCCGGTTCAGAGGATGAGACTATCCGGCTGTGGGAAGCAGCAACGGGACAGCCTGTTGGTGAGCCCTTGCGGGGGCACACTAGTACCATTACCTCAGTTTCATTCTCGCCAGATGGGACTTGCATCATCTCTGGTTCTTGGGATAGGACTGTCCGGCTGTGGGATGCAGTCACGGTGCAGCCAGTTGGTGAGCCCTTGCTGGGGCATATTGGTTGGGTTCAATCAGTCTCGTTCTCGCCAGATGGGACCCGCATTGTTTCCGGTTCGGACGATAACAGTGTCCGGCTGTGGGATGTAGCGACGAGGCAGCCGGTCGGTGAGCCCTTGCTAGGTCACACAGCTTATGTTAACTCCGTCTCGTTCTCGCCGGATGGGACCCGCATTGTCTCTGGTTCGGATGATTCCACTATCCGGCTGTGGGATGCAGCAACGGGCCAGCCAGTCAGTGAGCTCTTGCGGGAGAACACCAGTGTCGTTTGCTCAATGTCGTTGTCGCCGGATCCTACTCGCATTGTCACTGGTTGTCTGGATGGCACTGTCCGGCTTTGGGATACAGCGACAGGACAGCCAGTTGGTAAGCCCTTGCGGGGGCACACTGACCCAGTTTTATCAGTCTCGTTCTCGCCGGATGGGACTCGTATTGTCTCTGGTTCATATGATAAGACTGTCCGGCTGTGGGATGTAGCGACAGGGCAGCCAGTCTGTCAGCCATTGCGAGGGCACCGAAACCCAGTCTTATTCTCGCCGGATGGCACTCGCATGGTAACTGGTTCGGACGATAATACTATGCAACTGTGGGATGCAGTGACACAGCAGCCAGTTGGTGAGCCCTTGCAGGGGCACACTGAACTCATTACCTCAGTCTCATTCTCGCCGGATGGAAGTTGCATCATCTCTGGTTCTTGGGATAGGACTGTCCGGCTGTGGGATGCAGTGATGGGGCAGCCATTTGGTCAGCCCTTGCTGGGGCATACTGATTGGGTTCAATCAGTCTCGTTCTCGCCGGATGGGACCCGCATTGTCTCCGGTTCGGACAATGGGAGTGTCCGGCTGTGGGATGTAGCGACGGGGCAGCCGGTCGGTCAGCCCTTGCTGGGACATACTGATTCGGTTAATTCAGTCTCGTTCTCCCCGGATGGGACCCGCATCGTCTCTGGTTCGGATGATTCCACTGTCCGGCTGTGGGATGTGATAACGGGGCAGCTGGTCAGTGAGCCCTTGCGGTGGCACACCAGTAATGTTCGCTCGGTCTCATTCTCATTGGATGGCACTTGTATTGTGTCTAGCTCGCTCGATGGAATTGTCCATATCTGGTATGCAGTGGTTGGGAAGCCATTGCAGGAGTGCACAGACAAGGACACCGCCCATCCCACCGCGGCAGGCACTACCATGACAACTACCACTTCGAACAGCGACTTCATTCGCTTCTCATCCAGTTCAACCCATGTACTGTCAGACACTGCCCAGCTACTCGAGGGTACTTCCCATGATGACCGCTGGTCGACCCCGTTTGTGTTGGGAGATGATGGATGGATGTTGGGACCCAAACGTCGGCTCCTATTCTGGGTACCACCCGCTTCCCGCCAACCATTCTATACGTCCTGGAGTGCATTGGTGATACCTAGAGGCGGTGTTGAGCTTGATTTGAGCCACATGGCACATGGAACACGCTGGCAGCATTGCCGTGATGAGTGAATCTCTAGCCTCGTCTATTCCTCGCAGTTGCTAACATCAATACTTGTAGACATAGACCTCGTTGACGATGAACTTCTACACGCAGTTGATTCAAGAAGATGCCAGATGCAATGTGATATTTGAGTATACCATTTACTTCGTTGTCCGTTTCATACCTAGTATAGAGCCTGTGTCCAGGGATTTCCAAATAGAAGATTTGCTGAAACTCGAACTGGGTGACGGTCATCATCCTTCTGCCGGTTTGTGAGAGTGCATCTCGATGGCATGTGGATGAAGTGATTCCATTAGAGATCGGCGTGTGGAATGGAGAGGAGAAGTCTGCATAAGGCTATGGGCACCTCACAGCAGATTGAAGGAACAGAAGAATGTCGCTGCCGCAGTCGGAAAGATTCGAATATTCTGCGCAAATTCTGTGGTTGTTGTTCTTGTTGCGCCACGCACAAATGGGGCTAAAATCCTGAGAGAACCGGATGGGACAAAAGATGGAGTTCATCGTGCAGCGTATAGTTCAAGATGTATAAATAACAGAAATATGCGTGTTTACGCAACAGAGGTAATGAGAACCAGAGTATCAGGGAAATGAATATACGAAACGTGATGCATAAAAGAATGTGCAGAACAAACGGGGATGAGGAAATGCACGAGCGCCAGACAAGATCGAGCGAACATCGAGGAGATTGATGCAAAGGGAAGAGACTAAGTGGTAATATATCAGGAACTGGTATGAGAGGTTGCTGCACGACAAAGTCACGGCACCTCATTGAGGGATATATTTGGCGGAGCAGTGTACCAGATGTCATCATGTGTAACGAGTCACGACAGGCTCGACCTCATCGGGGACTTCGTCTATGGTGGTTTCTGGTGATGAGAGTCAGAGAAGATAAGGGCTCAGCCTTTGCATTGAACTCGAGTTGTTCCTAATGAAAGTATGAGTCGATGCCAATAACTTAGTGCATAACAGATTATGAGAGACTCAGACGCAGGCGTACGAAGCGTCGTAGTACAGCGATTACGCGTGTCTTGGATAACAGAAGGAGTGCTCTTAGTATGCAAATCGTAGTTACTTAGACTTTGAACAAGGCGCAGTCTGCGGGTGTGAAGTCGGAGAAAGACATGGAGGAAGACATTGAAATAACTTGTAACACTGTGACACTGTGACACACTCAGTACTGAAATACACCATGCATTGTCCTCAAGTCGAAGAAAGAACTCAGTTCGCCATGCATCCGCGGTCGGACGCTCAAATATATACCACGCAAAAACAGGCGTTTAGCTCACCAATGTAAATTCACCAACGTTCCAAGGTCATGAGGTCATCCGAGTTTCGAGGTCTCGCCGCGATCATAAGCACATCTGCTTGGGCCCGGCACAAAGTACATAACATTGATTATAAGAGCCCATTCAAGAAGCGGTTGCGAAGTACTTCGCTTGGGTCATGTTGTCGCATAGGTGGGAAACCAAGGAGCCAGCCCTGCACGACGTTCAGGACAAAGTCGTCTATGATTTGGATCCAGTCGGAACCATGGTCAAGTTGCAGACATTCTGCAAACTTGCTCGTGATGCTGGGCACCACTGGGCATGGAGTGATACATGCTGCATCGACCAGACCAATAACATTGAGCTCCAACGATCCGTCAACTCTATGTTCGTCTGGTATCGCGAATCAGCGCTGACCATCGTCTACTTATCAGATGTCCCGCCTTCGTCGACATCCGGCGCGCTGGCGTACAGCGCTTGGAACACGCGAGGATGGACTGTTCAGGAGTTTCTCGCTCCAAATGTCATTCTCTTCTACCGAAATGACTGGAGCTTATATCTTAATGACCGCTCTCCCAACCACAAGAAATCTGTCGCTATAATGAAGGAATTAGAGGATTCAACAGGTATAAATGCGCAGGCACTTGTCGCCTTCCATCCAGGGATGACAGGCGCGCGAGAGAAACTGCGATGGGCGTCGACACGTGCCACGACCCTGCAGGAAGATATCGCATATTCACTGTTTGGCATTTTCGGCGTCCACCTGCCTGTCATCTACAGCGAGACGAAGCAAAATGCGCTCGGTCGACTCTTGCAAGAAATTGTTGCTCGGTCGGGCGACATTACAGCCCTGGACTGGGCCGGAACATCATCCCAGTTCAATAGCTGTCTGCCAGCTGACATTTCCTCATACAAACTTCCGCCATGCACGTCACCATTTCTGTCTGAAGGTCAGATACGAATGTCCGTCGCCTCGCTGCAAAATGCCACCGTTGCGGAGCTGGCTTTGACGCTGTATACTAGGCTTGACAGCCTGAGCCCTCCTCGTTTCGCGAACTGCAGGTTGCAACTGCCTTGCACCATATTTCCCATCACAGAAGTCAGACGGAGCCGCGGCCAAGGCCAGGAGTCATCTTTCACTTATTATGTTAAGGCAGATGGGCTTCAAGACCTGTCGATCACCACGGAAGCCAGGCTGGTTCAATTCTCGTCGGCAAGGCCTACCAACCAGACATTCCTGCTCATCCGTCCGTGGAACCGTTCTGATCTTGAACTACCCGACTTTGCCGATAATCAGTCCGTGGCAGCTTTGTCTATCCCCTGGTCTCTTTCAACTCATTCGCTGGGCGACTCTCAAGAATATGAGCCAATTGACACCATATCCCGGTCGCGACCATTGAGGTTGATCGGTCGCCTTGGACAACCTTTTGGTGCACGTCTGCCAGCACAGCAACGTGGTGGGACGTACAAATATTCAGAGTCTCACTTGCAAGCGTTGAGGTTGATCGTTCGCCTTGGACAACCCTTTGGCGCACTGTTGCTAGCACAGCAGCATGGTGGGGAGTATAATAGAATTGCTTCGGACAAGAATATCATCGCCCGGGTTAGAGACATGGCTGCTGTTCGCGACATGATGGACGTCAGAATGCTAGAGATATTGTAGCTGTATGCATTTCGTAGCACAGGAGTTTCTGACGATATTTTCATTCATACCTTGACACTGTAACACCTCGATGTCCAGACCGATAGCAGAGTACAAACAAACCGTAGTACTTATGTATATATTGGTGGGTGTGTCCAAGAAGCATAGACAGGGCGTTAGATGCGGCTTATCAACAAATACCAGGACAATGATCCAATCCAATAATCAATAACATTCCATGTGGGTACATCCTGTGTACATATGCATCGGTTATAAAAGGGACTCGATTCAAATTTTAAATTGGGATCAATATCTTTACTCACGCAGAGCGCTTTCTTCCGCCCGGTGCACTTTGAGTATTGGAAATGAACATGTCCATTATGTTGCACAACCTGTTGGTGTACATGTGGCTGCACCTGCTGCTGAGGAAGCACGACGGGCCTATGCATGCTGCTTGCAGAGTTTACACGCGATCGGTGACCATTACCGGCGTGAGGCGTTGGCGGACGTAGATGTTGTGAAGAACGTGAGTGTTGCAGGTTTTGCGAATTGCCTGTGCGCTGAAGTGAATGGGACGGAGGCTGGCTGGTTGGTGCGAAACGAAGCTGCTGCGAGGTGGTGCGGCAAATGGTCTGAGGCATGGCAGAAGTCGAATGAGAACGCTGGTGATGTCCGTGTCTGTGAGACTGAACTTAGAGTGTGGTTGTGAGCATGAGCATGAGCATGAGAGTGATTATTCCCGGATGACTGTTGAATAACGTGATTATGCGTTACGATGAATACAACAACGCCCCTAGTCAATCCGAGGGTGACTTCCAGCTTGCTGGGTCTACCGCCGCCGCTGCCGCTTCCTCTGAAAGTTGCTAGTCAGACAGTACATATGCAGTATATGTAGTCACCTCAAGCGCAAGTGAACGACGGAACTTCGAACTTTTGAAGTTCAAGTTTAGTTGAAGTCTATTAATACTTGAGGACATTCAGTTCATCAAGAGAGGTATCTAACAATCGCTATTACACGTATGATGGTTCACTGTTGTAAACTGCGCGGTATATGGTAATCATACCATTCTTATCACCCTCAGAGGTCAGAGCCAGAACACTCTCCGCGATATCCGTCTCTGTCGAAGAGTGCGCTGCAATATCTGCACGAGTCCTGATGTGGCTACGATGAATGAGCAACCGGAGGGCGAAACTGTCTCGTCCAACGGCCTTCCAATATTCTTACGCATCCTCGGAACCCTGAAGCATCGTCCTCGCTTCGGTCGTCATCCCATTTCTCCTGCGGTTGATATGGCCTTCCATTCTTTCTGGCCTAGTGTCCGCACATGATAGCCAACTGATCACGACCTATGTCAAGGGGCACCCGCTGACGGACCCTATCGATCGCAATTCTATCCTGTCACGCCCACGCATGAGTGTAAGAAGCGACGACAAAAAAACACAAGACTAACACCCAAAACAGCTCTGGTAGTTTCATTCATTTGATCCCTCAGCTCAGCATTTTCCTGCCTCAGCTCAGCATTTTCCCGCCTCAGCTCAGCTATGTCATGCCCAAATCTTTCCTCCATTGCTTCGAATTTATGAAGGACGTCATTGTCAGGATAAGCTGAGACATTAGTCTGACTGTTATGAAGGGCCACAAAAAACACACATGGTTTCACATTAGACTCGGTGCTCTCCTCTCTAATCAATGACGCAGCATTTTCCTGAGCCTTGAGGTCGCATACTTCATGAATGGCAGATTGAAGCGCATTGACAACGGGCGAGGGTGCGAAGCGTTGTCCTTGAGGAGGCTCCGGGTACACGACCATCGTCAGATTATCCTTCAGACTGCATATGATGGTATTGTCCTTTGTAGCTGATCAAGTTAGATCAGAATAATATGTATCAGCATCGCGAATATGTGGGTGATACTAAGTGCGATGGTGACGTACCTGGGTAAAAATCGGTACAGCCGGGATCAAAGGTGACAGGCGGCACACCGGGAAGTGTCTGCAAGTGATCCCTGATTGCCGCTATCCCCTCCTCCTTAGCTTTAACAGTAAAACTGCCTGGTAAGTCTATAGATTTCTGCAACTTCGCCTCTGCATAGAGTACCACAACTTGCTTGCAATCGGATGGCATCGTCAAGGTGGTATTCCTGGCCAGGGTACAGGTAAGGTAGATGTCTTAGCGAAACCACCAAACCTCAGGTGATGTGATAAAAGTGTGACATCGGAGG
Source organism: Suillus ampliporus (assembly GCA_016584345.1). NCBI lineage: Eukaryota > Fungi > Basidiomycota > Agaricomycetes > Boletales > Suillaceae > Suillus > Suillus ampliporus. The sequence continues at coordinate 32,487 of JABCPV010000079.1, read as the reverse complement.
ATAAGCCCGTGCCAAAAGGCAGTTAAGGCAATGGACAGTAAGTCCCAGTGAATATCGACCGAAAAGAGGCAGATAGGTAGGTTCACATCCCGGAATCCTCAGTTCGACAGTGTCCAAACTAGAGCCTGGACTCTGTAGTAAATCCAACGGTCAACTATTATCACTGCGGATGTGAAAGCAGCCTCCAACTCTTACCAGACTAGCCACTCCGAGTCATCATTTCAGAATGTCGAAGAAACTGTCGAAGGCGGGTTCATCAGGTCTCCCGCACGTAAAAAGCCACTTGTTCATACACTAATATGTCAGACTTGACCTACATTTTACTTCTGAATCCAACGGTTTACCTTGGGGTGCATGCAGCACGCCTCAGCAATTGGTGTCAGTACGTCACAAACAGTAAATGATGTGGCTGTGCAGAGCGTGTTTCATAATGAGCCCGATTTGTTCAACTGACGTGTTGTGCACTTGCTTCTTCCAACCCGTCATGTCCTTCGTAACCCGCTGGTTCTCAAAGGTAAAGGTATCGGCCCTTTATCTCTGTTTGTGCGCTAAATATTCTCCATCAGAATGGGTCAGAGAACTACGAGGAAGTTCTCTCCGTACTTGCAGCCGATGTTGCACGACGGCAGACACGTCTAGCAGAGATCCGACTCCGTGAGCGGCGGACAACGCTTCAGTTCACGCTTGGAACCCTCTCCCTATGGCTTTCATTTGTATACTTGTGGTATGCGCGTATCCTTCCTGCGACGTGGCATGACTCGCTGCTAGCGAAAATGGCAGTCTTGGTGGGACCTGTAATGTACGTGCCACTATGCATTTTAATTCCCATCACATTCATGTATCACCCTAGAATATTGTTTGCACGGAGAATGATGCAGATATGGTATTCATGGAAAGGCGGACGCGAAGGTGAGTTTCTCAGCTACGAAGTCTTTCATCACTCAATGAGAGTGCGGCAGAGAAAACCCTCAGACTCGTCACTCAAAAGCAGCGCGCCAAAGTTGAAGAAATCAAGAAAAAGACCAACTACGACTCGACACGTAGCCTGCTCGAGAAATACGCCGATCCTGGAACCCCAATGCGCCGTCCGCAACCTTCCCAGCCCCATACACCACTGCCCATGACCCCACAGGCACACCTGCAGACACCTGCCGCCCACCAGCAAAGGAATCTACCTCTACAGCTTTCGCGTATGTGTCTACGTGTTTACGGATAGTTTGGCACATTGACACATTTTGCAGCAACGCCACAGCCAATCCAGCCGATCCGTAAGCAATGGTATGACAAACTCGCCGATGCCATTTTGGGCGATGAGGAATCCTCAGTGAGCGTGGCTGCCTCGCGTTACGCACTGATTTGCCAGAAGTGCTTCTCGCATAACGGGCTGGTGAAAGAGAGCGTCTGGGAGGACACCCGTGAGGTCTTTCAAAACCTCTTCGTCTCAGCATACTGATGCATTTGCCAGAGTACGTATGCCCGAAGTGTGGCTTCCTTAATCCTTCCGCTCGGTCAAAGAGATTGGGACTTCAGCGCACGCCATCGCCACCTGCCAATGTGGATACGGACCCAATCGCATCTCCGCCTCCTGCCGCTATGAAGGGCGTGGAGTTATCCGAGTTATCCGTCGACATCGTGCCTGAGAGGAAAGAGCGGGCCCGGTTGCGAGAGATGGCTAGCCGTACACAAGGTGATTCAATGCAAACGGAGCATTCCACATCGTAACCTGTACCGTCCTTTTTATTTCGAGGATATAAGCCTTGGACGTTTCGCTTGGTTTTTAGCTATAGCATTATCACCATTATCAACAGTAGGTATATGACCTCGATTTGGTCCATCACACCCCTTTCGAATCCATGTAATGTAGTACCGGTCTAAGTAATGGTTTGACTTGCAACGAGAAATGGATTCAAGCCTGTTGCATTACTGTGGTACCAGGCAGCTACTTCCTCCACGTAACAGTCCTTGTGACTCATGAAGTGGCGGACAAGTCTTCAGCGTAACATTGATATGCCTTAAGATTGGTTACCGAGGCCACACCCTAAGTCACTATCTGTCACCGCCGAGAACAGATGTTGGAAAATTGCTACACACCTTGTAAGTAGTAAAGACTAAACGAGTCAGTAAAGTTGGCTACATTGTCTTACAAGTAACAGGCTCACAATTTCCAGGATCGTACTTTTGTTTTATGGCAGACAGGTTTGCATATTTGTACCCAAAGAACGCTGTACATGCTTGTTTACAGAAGCGACAGGTAGGAGCCAACGAGAAGAACTAACCTTGCTGCCAGTTCATCTCGAAAGCGTCGCCTTCGTTCTGATAACTGCTTGTAATGCCAAGCACGGTAAGGGGGTTAGTCGCAGTATGGATTGCTTCCATGATCGCATTGGTGGTCGTCTTATTGGCATCAACTGACCATGGTCTGTAGGTCCCGTCAATCCAGTCTTGTCCTGTGAGGGGAACTGAAGCATGATCATAACGTACATCGCAAAGACTACATGCCACGCGGCTTCATACAATCCAGGGTTGGCACCCGTCTCGTTCGCCTTCTGGCGCGTGGCAGCTGGCATATTCCCTAACAAGAACGGCGGTACGGCACCAAAGGTACCCGGCGGACCGGACCGGAGAGGTTCATTAAGAATTTGGCTCCCCGCCCAGATCGCTTGTGCTACTTCTCGGATCGATGCTGAGGTAGACAGGCTCGCCTGTGGAATGAGACGGGATGACAGTTGGTTTGATGCACCGTAGAGATTTAAAGCGTCGAAGAAAGGCCCGATGTTCTCCGTTTCAGCAGTCGTGACGGACGCAAACATCGTTGGTGAGGTTGTGTTTGATGCCACGCTGTAGTTGGACGAAAGTGTAAGGAGTTCAGTGAAAAACGGGTAGAGAGTCGACATGTGCGAAGTCGTGGTTGGCAGGTAAAAGTTCTGCAAAAGATATGAGGACAGACGATGACGAATGGAGTTTGGCTTACGAGTATGTACTGTGCTTCGAACGGAACAAGAACCGAGACGATGCCAGAGTTAACCAGTTCATTTTGGTACTTGCCCAAGAGCGCAATAAAATCAATGAAAAGAGTAGTCAAGTTTTGGGAAGGATTTGGCTCAATAACAAGGAGAGACGCCCCGATGCCAATAACAGGATAAGTTTGAATTGTCACGGACGCTGCGTAAAACGTGTCAGTTCACAGCTACAACCAGCGTTACACGCCACACACTGATGATTCCCCAGCTTCCAGCGCCCCCGCCTCTAACAGCCCAAAAGAGCTCAGGGTCCTGGACAGCATTGATGGTTCTTACGCTTCCATCAGCAGTCACGATCTATCAAGGACATGGTCAGATGCGAGGACCACGCTGACGTCAAAAAGCGTGTTCGTCACCTCAACTTCGAGGACATGATCAGCCTGTGCCGATGTCATTTGAATGATTCAGGTTGTTATATGAAGGAAAATTACATACACCGAGCCCATATGCGGATGTTAACCTTGGGATGATGTTATCACGCGAACCGGGATGAAAGTCGAGCTACTTACACTCCATGTCCACCACCCTGTAAATAGCCACCAGCTGATAAACGGTTCTTAGATCATCAAATCGAACAAGAAAAGTGAGGATTATGTTACCGGCTCCAACAGTTGTGCATGCACCCAATACAGCAGAGAAATTCATTGCGCCTGCATAAGCATAAACTGACAAAACGCGTCAAGTCCCACACGATGTTACCTGCGAGCTGATGTATGCGTACTGTTGTTCAGTTGTGCACCTGCACCAAGAGTCAATGCTGACACAGGCGCTGCAGAGGATCCTTGGGGCACAAAATCGGGGATGTATGATATGTCGTTCATGGTGTGTGTATTTACCTGGAGTGTTGATGGAGCTGCCGATCTCCCAAGGTAATCATGTCCTATTAGGCAGTCAACCACCATTTCTCTCTAATGTGACAGGGAGAATGCCTCACCCGTATTCTTAACCGTCACCTTTACGTTGTTCTCCACAGCCCATTTCACAACAATGCTGGCGTCGCTTGCATTATTGATTGCGATGCTGTAAGGAGGCGTAGTACCCTGGTGGCACACTTGATCGTGAATAATCTCGGGATTGCTATAGTTCAGGGGACACCCATTCCCGTAGCCGCATGCTTCCCAATTTGTCCACAGTAGAGCCGCTGGTACAGTTTCGCGCTAGTTTTAGGAGGGATTAACAAGATTCTGGAGTTTAGGAATAAGGGCTGACTTGCCATTGTGTCGTTGTCGTACCCCGTAAGCACTGCCTGGCACTTTTCGTAGTCGAAAAGCGCATCGGAAGAATAGCATACAGCAGCCCATGGTCGCAGAACCTCGAGTCGTCCTTCCAGGGATGTGTTCAACGAAGCCCACTTCGAGGCAGAGGGCCAGTTTTCACTCGACAATGAAACAAAATTTGGAGTACCGTATGGGGCTTGGAGAGCGGTTATTCCACTCGTGGAGAATAACAATGGCAACCAGAACAAGTGGACTGTTTGCTTCATATCGTGGAGGATGCGGCTGGATGTGCAGGTTTTGCGTGGGGGGGCGGATACTGGCTTGTGCAATGGAACTTTATATATCGAGCGACACAGCGCCGATCGGCGCCATCATCAACAGGAGACATGTCGATGAACCTGATGCGATGCGCCCAGACGTCCAACCCTCACGGAACCTGAGCTGCCAAGTCAACGGTGCATGTGTAAAAATTTACCGGGCGCTGATGGAGACAAGGGGAATGCATTCAGGTTTATTGACAATGGTGGGAGTAAGGGGAAACGGTATGCCACGGAAATTACTGTGAGGCGGTGCAGGCTTGGTGCTAGCTTAGTGTTGGCTAGTGTGCTGGAGCGTGGCAGATGCCGGACATCCAATATTATTAGACGTAGATGGACGAAGTTGTGCACCCGATGCTCGCGCGTGACATCATGCCGAAGAATGTATAGCGCGCCTTTTCGCCATTCACCGGTGCACTACAATCAACGTTCAACGTTCAGATCAGCAGATCCACTCGAGTACATAGTCTATACTGCAACTCGATCTGGATTGCTTGGGGGCCTTGCAATATGTGTAAACTTCAAACCACGGTACTACATCGATTACCACCCACCGCTGTTGACATAAGGGGTCCTTTGCGATTGAAAGAGCAGGTAGCCATGCACGATTCGAGCGAATTTCATCAACAAGTACATTGGTAGCCTGCTCGAAAACCCAAGTCAAGTCACAGATTGAAGGGCTGGCCGCGATGCAGCTAGTGCTGAGATTACCATCCTACCACAACGCTCAGCAACTGATGAGAGATCGAGATATTTAGGAACCACCAACGTAATCTTTGGGTGACTCAGAAAAAGCCCCATCTCTAACACTGCAGTCAAAATTGACTGGAGGACCAATTTATTTAACCAGAAGTTGCGATCCTATACGCGTGGTCAAATGTCAGCTGTGAGCCTGTGACATCTGCGACCTATCAACTTTTATTTGAACGACAGAGATTTAAAGCAAAGACATACCGCAACAAGCCTCTTGTAGCACGCATTTTTTCTATCTTATATTCACAGCCACTGGAAGAAACGAGAAGTGGGGTGGAGGCGAACCGGGTGAAGAGAACGGCAAAACGAGAAAAAATGTTTCACTCAACCAAGTAGACTTTACTCGAGCATGTCATATCCTTTGATCGGTTTAGGCCGCGATAACAGAAGAAGTGCATTCATGACTGAAGGCATTATTCCTCGCAGTCCTTCTGACTTCAAACCTCAAGGTCTGATCGGTGTCCTCGGCCTTTACTCTCCCCAATCTGGACGGGTGTGAGGATGAGCACCATCATGATGCAGATAATGGGGAAGCTACTCGAAAAAATCGCAGTCCAGAATGAAAGCTCCCCGACTTCATTCAGGGAAGTCGGCAGTCACGCTTTTTCGCACAGTTTAGTGTGACAAACAGTGACTAAGCATCACAATTCTCCGCCAAAATGTGTGACCTGTCGACTTCCTTGGGTGCCGATTGCACCAGAAGGGATACATAGTGTTCCAATTGGACGGGGAAAGCAACTGCACCGTGACTTTCAAACTCATATGCACCACGCTGGACGGAATTCCTCCGTATAATCGGATATAATCACACAGCGGTACCGAATACAAAACTTCTGGAATTATGTGCGCTGGGCCGCTGGCTAATATAATGAGCAGTTTCTAAATTCTCTCACTGCCCACAGTTCACAGATTTCCCAGCCATTCGGAAGTACTTACTTATACAGCAAAGCAACGTATTCCCTTGTCTATCCAGGTGTCACTGTGTTCTCTCGCCTCTCTCCTCGAATCTCGTGAACATCATCGTCGCCATTTTCTCTATTGGTCTCTTTAATGACTGGATACGATAGTCGCTGCATATTATAACGGCGGCTACAGGGGGGTAAGTCCTCAACCAAGCTTGCGTCTTTGGAGTAGAATGATTTTTAATGGACGGCTCGTCGTCAAGCTGCACCGCGCGGCGCGGCTATTTCTCTACTGTGTAAATGACGTTAATCGTCTCACTGCTCTTGATCTTATAGTGCCATGCCAGTCGTGGTTATATTGCGCAGCGGTCTGGAAGTAGCTAAGCTAATACGGAGTATGCACTCTCCGAGCTCCCCTTGTTCGATTACTTGAATATATAGGTGTTGCAGCCGTATATGCGGTGACTGTTTGTGATTCAGACTCCAGAGGCAGGCATCATCTTTGCCATGCTAGGGACCGAATCTTCATCATATCAGCGCGGCACTCCACATGATTTTAATTGCAGACATCGAGAGATCTACTTTTCGCTAAACAATGACTACATTATACGTGAGCTCCCTTTCTAAGAACCTCAGTTAGGGACGATCGTCAGTAAAACATCTAAAATCGAAAACGTGTCTTGGACGTAGCAAACATACAGATTCCAAGATCTAGCTAGTTGTGTGACAATCGAATGAAAGAGGTGGCTATAATGGCAGATAATGGTAAGACAAGTCTGCCCATGTAAGGGGCGCGGTGTACGGTATGTATATATGCACACATGAAACAGGACTGGGGCACTCGCTTACGTCTTGCCTTTAGTGGTAGTCTTACTGATGAGCTTGGCCTTTTCCAATTGGGCCTCACCTGAATGATAATCAGCACGCGATCAGAAGAGAAGAAAGGAAAAACGTACTGTGCTTCACAAGGTTCTTCTTGTAGTCGACAATGCTGATATCCTCCTTCGTTAGATTCCGGATTGTCTTATCAGCAACTTCCCAAAGCTCCTCGGCAACTTGACTGATCAAACGGAAGTCGTGTGACACGATCACCACGCCACCTTCAAAGTCCTTTATTGCGAGCGCGAGTGCGTCGATGGAAGCCATATCCAAATGGTTAGTCGGCTCATCTGTCTCGCAACTGATCAGTAGATTGTCCAACAAGGAAAAAAAAGAACGAACCAAGGAGCAGGATATGGGGATGTTCCATCGCGAGCTGCGCAAATACCACCCTGAACGACAGTCAGTCAGGCGCCACATCCACGTTAGACCACTTACCGGTTTCTCAACCCGTCTGACAGATTTTTGATGACGCTCGTTTGGTGCGCACCGCTCAAGCCAAAACGGCCGAGCTGCTGCCTCCACGCCATGGCGTCCTTCTCGGGGTACTTCTCAAAGAAGAGCGATTGGAAGTACTCGATCGGACTTTTGTCGTACGGTAGCTGATCGGCGCTGTGTTGGCTGTATTTGGCGAGTTTGAGTGCGGCATGCTTAGAAACAGTTCCTTGAGAGGGCTGTAGAGCGCCAGTGATGAGGTTGAGGAGCGTGGACTTTCCCGCACCGTTCGCACCGAGAATGGCTACACGAGAATCCATACTAAATAGTAGTGAGCTTGATAACACTCGGAATAGGACAAAAAGACGCACTCTATACCAAACGACAACTTTTTGTACAAGTAATCTGCAGGCTTGCCCGAATAAGAGAAGGCAACTTCGTCGAATGCAATGATGGGAGGAGGGAGTTTGCGAATGTCCTCGAAGTGGAATCGCAGCGGCCGTGGTGCCTCGATTTTTTCGATGAGTCCGGCCGCCTCCATCTTGTCGATAATTTTCTGTTTAGACTTAGCCTGCCTGACGAGGTTGGCATATGTACCAGCGGAAGCGATGAATCTAACCGGGCTCAGTCAACGGTAAACTGCAAAGAAGAGAGACAGACGTACTTCTTAATGTGTGCAATTTCTTCTTGCTGCTTGTTGTATGCCTTCATCTGGTTGACCTCGTTCTCCTGCTTAGTGCGTACGTAGGTGGTATAGTTACCAGTGTAGTAGACTAGCTTCTTCTTCATCGTCAAATCCATGACGTTAGTACAGACCGAGTCCATGAAATCTTGCGAATGCGAGGTGATAACGAGAATGTGGTTGTATGTTGATAAATATGCCTCAAGCCAAACAACGGCACCGAGATCCAAATGGTTCGTTGGTTCATCGAGGAGGAGTAAATGCGGCTTAACAAAGAGTGCACGCGCAAGGGCAACACGCATACGCCAACCACCACTCATGTCTTTTGTAGGACGGGCCATCATAGCCTGGCTGAAGCCAAGACCATGGAGGATACTGCCAGCCTTGGTCTCAAAGGTATTTGGATCCATCTCCTCGAGTTCCTCGTACGCGGCCTCTAGGGCGGCGTCATCGACATCATCTGCGATGCTGAGATCCTCGATGCGCTTTTCGAGTTTAGCGACCTTTTCACGAGCGGATGCCACGATGAAGTCAACGGCATTGACATCGGAGGGTTCAGCCTCACCACTGACGAGATAGATGTCAATGTGTGGTGGAATATCAATGTCGCGCTCTGCGATGGATTGGAGGAAGGTAGACTGGGACGAATGTGTAAGATGGTATGATGCGGAGGTAAAGGATGTGATGATATACCTTTCCAGATCCATTCTCACCCAATAGTCCATAGCGCTGTCCATAGTTGAGGGAAATCTCTGCACCCTCGATGAGCAGACGGCCATGGAATGATAGCGTAAAGGAATCGATTTTAATATCTCTGCCTTTCACGTCCGATACCAACACTCCCGCTGCACTCCTAGAGCCAGATCAGTATCCTACATCGCAATAAGACATGGTACACACCTATCGGTGGCCATCTGAAGCTTGGCCATCGATGTAAGATCGTCCGTGCTGTTAGCGGCGGAAATGCTGGTGAGTGGAGTATGGGACATGCTGCCTGGTGCAGAGTCATTTGGAGTAGACGTCGAAGTGGTGCCGTTTTGCCTTGCGGATTGTTTTGCAGCCTTTTCTGCAAGCCTCTTCTGCTTTGACGCTGAAGGAGGCATCGTGAATGATATGTGCACACGATGTAAAATCAATTTCTCGCAAAGATTATGTTCGGAGTTCAAAGATTTATGATCTAGATTTGATCAAGATTATAATTACATAATAAAACGCTAAGTGCCGGATCAAACACCGGATGCATTCTACAAAATGCAGTGCGAGATGATGAGTCTGGAGTCTGGATCGACGCCCGTCATTCAAGAAAAAACACGACCGCTGGCAACCTGCAAGATGTTGCGGAGGCTATACTAGTAAGCTCAGGCCCCTACAAACTATAGTTAACTTGCTGCAACGATGCCCGCGCCGCGTGCTTGGAGTGCATTTGATTACGTGCCCTCCCTGCATGCCTGGCACAGGCAAGATAACCGTAATTGCTGTACTTCACGTCTTTTTTCAGGTGTACCATTTACCCTGCCCAGTGCCCACATGTCTAGGTCCCTTTTAGTTTCCCGAGAAATTTGTTTTGGTTTTTGATTGTATAAAGTTCATTTACAGCTTCCCCCTGCCAGGTGAGTTGGTTTGACCTGGCCCTTGATCCAGGTCCGCAGAAGTTCGTAATCCTATATTGTTGAGAGGACTTCACCAATTTCAGCATCCCATACAACAGCCCGTTCATCTTCTGACCCGCTGGCAAGCTTCTTGCCATGGGGGGAGAAGTACACCGAGTTCACCTTTAGTGTATGCCTCACCAGTGGATCGAATACCATCTGCTTGCTCTCAATGTTCCAGATTATGATGGTATAATCATATCCACCACTTACAATTCACTTTCCGTCTGGTGACACGGTGACCGTTTTTGTGTCCCTCGAATGGCCCTCCTACCGATGTTCCTTTCTCCAAGTCTCAAATTCGCAGGGTGTAATCATATGAACCAGTGACGACCAATCGACCATCTTTAAAGAACGCAATTGTATCCATACTGCGTGTGTGCCCTTGCATCATCCGCGTTGGCGTCAGTTGCCCTCGCGTTGTCTGCGCCAGCGCAGGGTGCCCCCTCAAGTGAGATCCGCATCTCTTACTACATCAGGCACCCCTGACATCTCGCATTTTGACCTAGACGGAGAGATAGACGGTCAGTAGCATTTAAAGTTGACCAGGCGACTCGTACGTTTGGGATACCGTTGCGCTGTGGATCTTGTGTGAGGTTGGACTTCTGCCCATAACTTAGGCGCTCGTCCACGGCTCTTGTTGACTCAGTATTACCACACTGCTACAGACTGAATCTCACGCCGTTGCTTCCATCGTCACTGCCCCTCTCCATAAACGCCCGTGGCATACTATCGCTAACCCGCTCGAAAGCACATATGTCTGGTCTTATCATGCATCACAGTGAATTCTGCAACAAGGTGTTTTTCTACTCAACTCGTCGTTCATATGCTACTTCGCCACGAGATCAAGAAAGCCGACAACGATCGCTAGACACAATTGTCTTCACATGTACACTTCCGGTAACGTACTACTACTGATTAACTTTAGCACTCATGTACCAGCAGTAAATATTATTTATGCCGTCTATCGATGTGGATGTCAGACGTCAAGCATCCAGCTTTGAGTCAACAAGCTCTATTATTGGCAGTGATGGAGAGTAGACCGACACCTAGTATCATTGAAGAGACTAGGAACTCCGAGGTTCGAAGAGGGTCGTAAACGGTGAAAGGTGCTCATTATACACGTATCTTATTTTCATCATACGATCATGACTTCAGTTACCAGTACGCTGAACATACGTATATTTATCCACCTGACTTGGATGTATTAAACAAAGCTTCTCTAGGCTCCAGTGATAATTTGACTGACTAATTTTCTCTCGATAACTGAAAAAACATTATTTTCAAATATATAGACTTCTGTCAGCCTCTATCGCACTGACTTTCAAGCTCCATCAGCGTCCGATACTTATTCCGGCATGTGTGAGGGAGGGTCGAGGCAGCCCAACGCCTTCGAGAACGCCCATTACTGTATTTCACCGACATAAGTACGCGGTGAGAACCTCAAAGTCTCATTGACAGGTCAGCAGACGGGTGAGAACGACCATGTGGCATGTACTGATGACGTACACCGTTTCTTCAACTCAGTTTGTCGGCTCGTTGTGGGGTACAAGGACTCGTCGTCGTGACTCCTCATCTTAGTGACGCTAGGCTTCGTGTCAGTATTGCAGAGGTGGGCATGGTTTGAGTCTACTGTACGAACTCACGAACTCCCCCGCCTCGGAATTCAGTTCATCCAGATTCTAGCAGGCTATAACATTTTTCCATAACACGTAGCACAGCGGACCGCGACATCGTCAAAGTATCGCGTGTGATCAAGTTGCAGTCATGCGACTCAAGGCATCAAGAAATGCTAGCAACACGAACCTACTTCAAGATTCGGAGCGCGGTATAAATACACTTGGGAAGGAGAGAGCAATACTCGAGCCAGTGGATCCCAAGATGCTGCAGTCAGACATGTTGCCCCTCGGTAGTCCTCCGTCGTCTGGGTTCGGGAAACGTCAGGGACTGTCATGGATCCTTTTTGCAACTCTCTCGGTTCTGTGCGTTCTGTTGTCACCAGTTAGGCGCTCGAACATCTGGTCCGCAGCGTCTCATCTTGATGTCTCGAGGGCAGAACCAGTGGACACGCCAGCGGTCATGGGCTTAACGGGAAACGGACGTACAAATGATATCCTGTGGGATAAGTATAGTCTAGTTATCAAAGGGCAGCGCGTTTTCATCCAGTGAGTGTTCGATGAACACTCAAAACACATTCGACACATTGACGTCGTGCGTTCAGTTCGGGAGAGTTTCACCCATTTCGCCTGCCAGTGCCTGCACTATGGCTTGACATCCTGCAGAAAGTGAAGGCTGCTGGATTCAACGCGATCAGTATTTATACACACATGGTTCTAATTAATCCCTCCCCTGGCGTTATCGATTTCAATGATTACCGCGCTTTGGAGCCCCTTTACGAGGCTGCGAGACAGACTGGCATATGGATTGTTCTCCGTCCGGGTATGGGTCCTTTTGGTTTGGGGTGGTTCGTGCTAATGAGGACCAGGGCCTTATATCAATGCGGAGACGACTGCAGGAGGCATTGCGCACTGGATTACATCAGAAGTGGCAGGCGAACTGCGGACAAACGCGACAGACTGGCAGGCAGCTTGGCAAGACTACGTGCAAAGTATTATTACCGAAACTGTTCCTTACCAAGTGACCCAAGGTGGGCCGGTAATAGGCAAGTCAGTCTTGACAGAGTGTTTCACGTCAACTTATTTGTCAATCACCTCATTTTTAGCAATTCAAATTGGTCAGTGACTTTCAAAGTGACATTTCCATAGGAGCGAATTGAACTCAACTGCGATGTAAAGATAACGAATACTCTCAGGAACCGGCCGGGCATGCAGAATACTTTGCCGAGCTGGAAGCTGTCTATTTGAACTCCAATATTGTTGTCCCGTTGACCGCTAACGACCCGGGAGAAGATCGGGACTGGATCAATGGAACGGTAAGTCGAAATAATTTCCCAGTGACCGTCATACTGAGTTCCAGGTGTAGGGTGCTGTGGATATATACGGGCAAGTCCATCTCCCGATGACACCTGGACTTGTGTTGACACGATCGTTGTCCTTAAGTACAGATTCTTATCCACAAGGCTTCGACTGTTCCAACCCAGATGTCTGGAAGCCGGTCGTCACGAACTATCATAGCTACCATGAGTGTATGTGATCTTTGCCGGTATCTCTTCCTTCTGATGCTAAGTCAGCATCCAGCTGTCGATCCTGGCCAACCTTGGTATTTCCCAGAGTTCCAGGGTGGTTCTTTTGACGCCTGGGGTCCAACAGCACCAGGTAAAACACTAGTGCACGCCTTGGTTACGCATTCACACGACTTTCCTGCCAGGTTACGATCAATGCCGCATACTCACGGGAGCCAATTTCGAGAATGTTTTCAACCTTCATCTTTGGGCGTCTAATGCAAAACTCATCAATTACTACATGCTATACGGGCAAGCCCCTCATTCTTATCTATGGTAGGAAGCTTGACATATCTACAGAGGAACTTCCTGGGGTGCACTTCCATTCCCCGGAGTCTACAGTGAGATTATATCTCTAACATAGGGTGATTGCCAGCTAATTGACTCCCAGCTTCGTATGATTACGGGAGCGCCATTGCGGAGAACAGAGAGCTCACTGTCAAGTATCCGGAGCTTAAGCGTCAGGGTCTCTTCCTGCGAAGCTCGCCAGATTTTTACAAGACAGACTTGGTTGGCAACAGTACTGGCGGCATCGTTTCCGTCTCTAATCCGGCCGCCTTTGTGACTTTGTTAAGGAACCCCGACTCAGCGGCGTCGTTCTACATTGCAAGACAGGAGATCTCCACGACGACGTGAGCTCATATTATGCCGTTCCGTCTCATCGCGTGTTCACAATTCCGATAGGGAAACAACCACCTTCAAGTTAAATGTCGCTACTTCTGCTGGAAAGTTTGAAGTCCCTCGTATTGCATCTGGCATCACCCTCGCGGGCAGACAATCAAAAATTGTTGTCACTGATTACTCATTTGGCTCGTCATCGAAGGTTCTGTATTCTACAGCGCAGGTTCTTTATGCAGGCCAGATTGGTGGGAGAGATGTACTGTTTCTCTACGGCGACTCTACATCTGAGTCAGAGGCCGCTCTAACATTTAATGGTACACCTCGTATCCAAGGAGGCGCAGGAGTCTCCACAACATCCTCTAACGGTGTCACCACCGTCAATTTCCTTCCGGGCATCCAGGGACTGGTTACAGTTTGGGATTCCAGCGAGCAACTTGTTCTCTATAGTGACGCCGACACCGCTGGAACATTTTGGTCGCCCGAAATCCCTGCCAGTAGCTCCGTCGAGTTCGCCAACTATTGGCAGTTTGGCACGAATACCTCCATTCTGGTTGGAGGCCCTTATTTAGTTCGCAACGCTACAATCACAGGATCAACGCTCGCCCTTCGTGGTGACTTGAATGAGAGTGTTCGACTTTCAGTCATTGCACCTGATGATGTGAAAACGGTTACATGGAACGGAATTCCTATCTCAAATGATGCTGCTGCCGCCTCGATTTTGACTCCCCAAGGGGGCTTTTCTGCACAACTACAGCCCTCATCTGCGGTGCTTGCCATTGCCCCACCAGCGCTTACAGACTGGAGATATGCGGACAGTTTACCAGAAATCCAAAGTGGATTCTCTGACGCCAACTGGACTCTTGCTGACCATACCACCACGAACATACCCTTTAAGCCTTACTACGGCGACGGGAGGGTTCTCTATGGCTGTGACTACGAATAGTCAGTCATCGGCTAATATGTATCCTTATTACGGCTCATTGACCAACAGCTGCGAGAACGCCGTACTCTGGCGTGGGCACTTCAATGCGACGGAAAACACACAATCTGTTAACCTCTCTATCAATGGCGGCGAAGGTGAGTCCAACCTAATTATATCTGATATCTGAATGCTGATTATGATGTCAATTAGCTTTCGCTGCGACTGTTTGGGTGAACGACGTGTTCCTGAACACGTCCTACGGAAAGTAAATCATCACCGATACTATTTGAGGGTGTTATTGACGCCAGCTACGTAGCTCCACAAACAACCTAAATATTCTGGAAGAAACGGATGACAGATTTTATTTCCCCCCAGGATCCTTGCTTTACGGGAAAGATAATGTCATCACTATCCTTCAGGTGGGTTCTCATGTTCTAGAACGTCATTGGTGCCGATTACGGATCTAGGATAATATGGGCCTCAATGAGTCGGGCTGTAAGTCGGATGTTGAAATCAGACCGGAGTGATCCTGATGTCCATGACGATTTTAGCTGTTATCGATGAAGAGAAGTCTCCTCGCGGTGTCCGCGGCTTCATGCTCAATAGTGGAGATTTCGGTGAATGGAAGGTTCAGGGTAAAGTTGGCGGATACACCAAGTGCGTTTCCCTTTATCCGTCATGACTACCTCGTCGACTCATGACGACACAGCTATCTCGACAGAGTGCGCGGGGTGCTGAACGAAGGAGGGCTCTACGGTGAACGCATGGGCTGGCACTTGCCTGGATTTGATACCTCTTCTTGGGCACTGAGAAGCCTCTCTGAGGGTCTGCCAAACGCTACCGCTGGTGTTGGGTTCTTCGTTACGACGTTCAACTTAAGCATCCCAGAAGGACTTGATGTTCCAATTTCCTTCACATTTGATAACAGCTTCCAGCCGTACCGAGCTCAATTATACGTCAATGGATGGATGATGGGTAAGAGGGTATCTAACCTCGGGTACGCCTGGTTTGATTTGTTATATGAAACGGGCTGATGGCAAGGTACAGCCCCCAGTATCAGTTCCCTGTCCACCAAGGTATTCTGGACTACAGTGGCACAAAGTACGCCCCTTGTTATGACCGTAAGATAATTGCTGACTTCTGTGTAGTACTGTTGCAGTCGCACTGTGGGCTATGGAACCGACAGCTGTCACTCCAACTTTACAGCTCACCGTTGGAAACGTTTACGAAGGCGGTGTCGGCAGTATTCAGATTAACAACCCTCCTTGGTCGCCTGAAGGACGATGATAGGTCTGGAACCCTTGGACAAAACATTATACACTCGTATGTACGATGTATCCTTGTAAGTAAGAACCTTGACATGACAAGTCGACAGTAATAGTCAGTCAGTCTCCCGTCACACCATCCAAGAATTCGAAGGAAGACAAACTTCTTCTTTCGTTTGAAAACGTTGCAGCTCGTCTGCGATGCTCCGTTGAATTCCGACTATTATCATTGATGGTGGATGCTCTTCTGCTCGAGTTGATTTAAGCCATCGTGCGCCCCCGTCATCAGCTGATCCAGACGCCAATAGTACCTGCACAATTTGCCTACGACCAAACCCCATCCAATGACCGTGCCTACTAGACCTGACTATTTCCATAGCACTTTAATAATTATTTCCGTGTGCTTTCCAGTGTTGGCTGACCGTAGATTGTTCATTGTCAAGCGAAATACCTTATAGAAGAGGTCAAATCTCAAGAAATTTATTTGGAAGGCTGAACGAGCTATATTCCGATTGTCCCTACCAATGCATTTTATGAAGCAACTAACCAGCGTGGCAGGAACGACTATCGTGGCCGTCTATGAGCGTCTCTTGGAGCGTCTCTTGGCCTGGGCGGAGACTACTAGATCTAAATCAGCAGCGATCCCTATAAGTCACGTGTCGACTGATACCATGTCTTCCTCAGACCAACAAGAGCCCCAGCCCGTTCGTCCGTTACAAGTCCTTTACTGCCAAAGTATCTACTGTTTTATTATTTCACCTATGTTGTTGATGAGCATCACATTCTTTAGTCTGCACATTTCCTCCCGAATACTGTGAATTTGGCTCCAGCTTGACGAGATGCAAGGAATGGCTCCAGGGAGCACACACCCAGCTTTTTGAGAAGTACTACTCAGATGGTAAGTATCGCATCTTCGTATTAGCACAACAGTCATCTGCTAACAATGTCGATCTTTAAGAGGCTCTCCAGTCAAAGATTGGGACCCTCAGCCTGGCGGCACAGGCGAAACTCGAGAAGGACACTGCTAAAAAGGAGGCGAAGGCTGAGGCGAAGGCGGATGCTGCGCTTAAGAAAAAGATGGTATGTTGATGAGCTACCTGGATCGCACATTCATCGCTCAAAACCATCGAGGCATCGCAAGTGTCAATTAAACGCATTGAGCGCAACAAGCGGAAACATGTTACAGCTATCCATGGCCTTGAGGCATTTGGTATGTTTACTACTTTTGTGGGTAACGCATCAAATGACATAGATTGCATGTAGACATTGACTTGAAGAAAGCTGCTAAGTTCCTTGCCCAGAAGTTCGCCACTGGGGCATCCGTCACCAAGAACGCCCAGGGACAGGATGAGATCGTGGTGCAGGGAGATGTATCGGACGACGTTATGGAGCTTATTGAAGGTGGAGCTGGTCCGTTGAAGGGTGTGCCTGCCGATAATGTTGTGATCGTCGAAGAGAAGAAGAAGAAAGCTGGGGAGTGATTAATATTGTATCAGCTGAAGTCCATGTGGTTGTACTATTTTCTTAGTGGTTGATGATCTGATGATGATCCGTTACATATCCTCTAGATCGTATAACTCGTCCGTCATCGTATCCACACTAGTACTTGTCATCGTGAGCGATTTAATGCTATGGTGTGATCTTATCGAGGGTGGAAGTACTACTGTGGGAATTCACAGAAGTTGTCTTTGAGGTCAACATCATATGATCAATCGTTGACCTTGTCGATCGACCTCCGACTCTTCTTCCGATACACGAGGCTCTGTGAGGCTGCCTCGAGTTAATCTCGTCCTTCTCACGATGCTCGAAAGCAACAGGAATGGCTGTCTTCAAAGCAGATATTTATGAAAGAACTCGCATCAAAGCGTTACACCACAGCTCAACGGAGGTAAGTAAGTCAAAGAGTTCAAGGGCACAGATGACGCACAAAAGACCATTCGTAAGGCACCTTCCACAAAGATGTTTTCTATTTTGGTTTACACAATCTGCAGCATTCGCTTTGACTATGTACCTTTGATGGTTTCACTGCTTGGCTCGAGCCACCCGTTTGTTCCACTCTTTGAGATGCGTTGGTATAAATTGAAGGTTAGTTTTGCATGTTCTGTCGTCACCAAGTGCTCATCCCAGTAATCTCTCTTCCCTGCTCACGCATAACCATCTACGATGTCCTACATGAACCCTCTTCATCCTCCCGTTCCCAGTAACGTCCGCTCATCATACACTGCCCTTGCTGGTGCCTGCCCCACAAACCAGCCTCCCTTCGCTCATGTTTTGCCGCCCTCCTATCGACGCCTGCCTCAGGCGCCATTGGCGAAGATGTCAACATCGCGTCGCTCCGCCCCTTGTCCTGCCGTCACGTTTGACCTTCACGGGGCTCCTTCACGTGGTCTTGGAGTGCCTATGTGTGAGCTCCTCAGTCGTTCAGGGGGTGCACTGGAATGTATGCTCGTTGGTCCGAGCGATGGTGTTGGTGCTCAAATGAGCGGACCTCTTGGCTTTCGCAGAGTCAATCTCAAGATCCTGGTAATGTAACTTATATCATGAATGAAATCATATTATCTAATGTTCGTCCTCACTTTAGTGGCCTGGATATGAGCATCTTGATCGGAGTTACCCCCTTGATATATATACTCCAGCTGGTCCGCTTACTCGCGGACAGCTCGCCGTCCAAGTTGCGCGCGCATTTGCGCGCTTCATAGAGGTTTGTCCCTTCTCCAGTTCCAGTTGTATTTCCACTTATGGTGTCCCACAGGAGCTGCAAGGTCACCCCCCTGCTCAGCATGGCGCTAGTTGGCGCTTTGGAAATGGCGGAATTAGCTTTAATCGCCTCATTCTTTCGGCGCTTTGGAATGTCTGTGATGACGTATGGCTGGCCGAAGTCATTGTCAATTTTGGTTAAGCGGAGTCGTGGACTTGACTCCTTGGACATCGCCACATTAATATTTGCCTTCTTCACACGCACATCTAACACTCATGCACATGTAGCCCTAGATATTATTTTTGTTCCTTTTACTTTTACTTTTTCATTGATCATCGCCTTACGATACCCCACGCTCCTCTCACAATCCACCTGTATACTTACCTCCTCCGGATCCGGTAGACGTAGTTCAACCCGAGGGGGCCTAGGCCCTGAACTAACCATATAGACCAGAGTAGCAATAATGATTACTTTGTACCCTTACTCGTGCTGCCAGCGTTGCAAACGTGCCACACGGGCGCGTAAAATGTTGTCCGGTGTTGGGCTTCCATTCCTTTGCAGTGCTCTAAACCCATATAATCGCAGCAGGCAGTACATCGTCTCTGAGCGCCAACGCTTATGCTTTGCTAGAAATACTACGCATGCGCAACGACTGCGGCTTCCTCGAAACATCCCCGCTGATATTAGACAACGATGGGCGACCACAATAGACTCAGACCCACTATAGAGAGGCAGATAACTCCAAGACAGATTCTACAGCGTGCCAAAGGCTTGTTGACAAGTACTGGCATACCCACGCTGGCCACGCAGGAAGCGCTTCAAGTTGTGGCGCAAGACGTGTCTCCAGACACGGTACACACGAAGAACGTGCATGATGGGAACGGGACGCTCGGAGATTCTATCAAGAGAGGTCTTTTGAAGGCGAAAACAGCTCCAATTGTGAGGTCTATATCCCTTCGATCGAAGAGTCGAGATGCTCGCCGTAATAGGAAGGATGGTCATTTTGACTCTGACTCTTCATGTGCCCCCTCAACTAGCATGTGGAGTAGGCCTAGCACAGTCTCTTCTGCGTCAGAACACTCGGAACAGCAACCGACTACGCTTATTGTGCCTAATCTACCAGGGACATCGAGCTCTACGGTCCCACCCACACAACGCATCGCTGAAAAGTTGTCAATGACCGACGGGGCGGTTCCTTTACTGCTAAGAGAAGGAGTACAGATGACTAAAGTCTCTCCTGGAAAGCAGAAAAGTTATATATTCAAACTCGATCCCGACCAAGGTCAGATCATATGGCAATCCAAGAAACTGCGGATCAGTACGTACTTTTGACCTGCGATTTTCCTCTGGCGCTGCTAACCTAGTGTACCATCGCAGTCCCGATCGAGAATATCAAGGAGCTTCGCTTCTCGTCTGACGCCCGCTACTATCGCCAACAATTTCAACTTGCGCAGGATTACGAAGATAGATGGATCACCATCATCTACATTCTCAATGGCGCCTATAAAACCCTTCATTTGATTTCTTCAACCAAGGACGTATTCCGAATGTGGGACATCACACTGAGGAAGCTTTACGCAATACGCCAGGAGCTCATGTCGGGTCTTGGGAATGAAGAGATCAGGCATGCCATATGGGAGAAGCAGTACTGGTCGGCTTCGGATGAGTCAAGAGACCAGAAGTTGCACTTTGATGAGGTGGAGAAGCTCTGCAGACGCCTAAATATCAATACCTCGACGGAGGAGCTGAAGCGGCTGTTCAAGGTGGCGAATAATCATTTTCCTCTGACAAAAAGCTCATAACAGTGCAGCAAGCGGACACGAAGTGTCAGGATTTCCTGAACTTCTCTGACTTTCGGTGCTTTGTCAAACTGCTCAAGGCGCGCCCAGAAATCACCCTTTTGTACAAGAAATTGTGCTCCTGCAATTACGGGCGATTTGATTTTACCGTCTTTGAGCATTTCATGCGTGATACTCAGAAGGTGTGTTTTTTGTTCAGTTCTTCTTTGCGAAACTGATGATCATTTAGTCCACGTTGTCCAGCTCAGAACTCTTGGAACTGTTCACCCATTATGCCAAGAAACCGGATGGGGGGATTCTGTCGATGGACGTCACCACACCGTCCCCTCCATCGTCAAAAGGATCCGCATCCCCGCCCACAAGAATACTTTCTCCTCCTCTGTCTACTTCTCCCCCGTCCGACACTGTACTCTCACAGCCCCTCACCGTCTCACCACCCCCCACTGACGCGTCAGTGGCATATATAACTCAAAAACTTTCCGTGTCTTCTCAGTCCCCCAGAATGCTCCTGTCGCTTGATGGATTTACCTCATTCCTTTTGTCTTCTGACAATTCAGCCTTCATCGACCAGCAAGGCAAGGTATGGCATGATATGACGCGTCCACTTTCAGATTATTTCGTCTCTTCCTCGCATAACACATATCTTATCGGCCACCAACTTGTTGGTTCCAGTACCATCGAGGGCTACATTCGGGCTCTTCTCCATAGTTGCCGTAGCGTAGAGCGTAAGTGCAACCTGCGGTTTTTTTCTGACTCATACAACTTCATCCCATTCCAGTTGACATTTACGATGGCGACGCCGAGCCGATGGTGTTTCACGGGAAGACCTTCACTTCCAAGGTTCCAGTGAGAGAAGTGTGCGAAGCCATCGCGAAATATGCTTTCGTTACATCTCCATACCCCGTTATCATATCTGCCGAAATCCACTGTTCGGTGCCGCAACAGGAGATGATGGTAGAGATCATGCGCGATGTATTCCAAGATGTGCTTGTCAGTGCACCTGTGGAAGGACGCCCTAAAGTCGAATTTCTCCCAAGTCCGGAGCACTTGAAGGGGAAGGTAATGTTGAAGGTAGTCATTATTTATTGTATGGGTCGCAATCTTTACTTACTTGCCATCTTCAGGCAAAGAATCTCTATGTCTCAGAGAACGAACCCATCCGTACGAAAGAAGTTAGCGTCGACACGGAGTCCTCTTCTACGGAAATGTCCACAGACTCGGATGTCATTCAAGATGTCAGGGACGCGAAGTCCAGGATCTTTGAAATGGACGCTATTAACGGTGAGATACGTGTGACAAGTCCGATTTTTCTCGAGCTCATAGGCATGGTAGAAGTGAAGGACGAGTTGAAGAAGGCCCGCAGGATCTTCGATCGTGTTCGTGGTGGACATTCTCACAATACGTCTGGCATAGCTGCTCTTGCAGTACCGAGCATGGCGACCTCTATAGCGGTATCTGAGCCCTCTGCTCGACCGGAATCCCGCAACGTCAGCAAAGTTAAGATGTCGGCCGCTGTCACGACCCTCCTTGTGTATACCGTTGGTGTGAAGTGCAGAGGTATTAACAAGAAAGAGCACTACGCACCGGAACACATGTTCTCTCTCTCAGAGAAGACGGCTAACAAGGTGCTCAAGCAAGGGATGATGGATCTTATCAAACACAATCGAACACATATGGTTCGAATATATCCAAAAGGCTTGAGGGTGAACTCGTCTAACTACTTACCTCATCGCTATTGGGCGGCGGGCGCGCACCTCGTGGCTATCAACTGGCAGACGTTTGGTACAATTTCGTGATTGGCTATTGTCGATTAGTGCTGATCGGCGTCTAGATCTGGGTTACATGATCAACCGTGCCATGTTCCAGCGCAATGGACGAGCGGGCTACGTCTTGAAACCCCTGGCTCTCCGTACACCTGACAAAGAAATGCTATCCCGTCATTCCCAACACTCGCTTGACATAACGGCAAGTTTTTTCTCGTTGTACTTGACGCCAGCAATGCTTATACTTCCACAGGTGATCTCCGCACAACAGCTTCCTCGTCCGAAAGACTCCCTCGGGCATGAGATCATGGATAAGTCCATGGTGGACCCATACGTCGAAATATCTATCCACGTTCCGGACTGGGCTCACGCCCCGTATTCCCAGTCATCCTCTTCTTCTGCAACACATTTACCTTCCTCATCTGGCTCCATCGGGCGACTGCTGTCCCGACGCACCAATGCAGTCAAGAACAATGGCTTCAATCCTGTGTGGCAGGAAGCACTGAGCCTTCCGTTCGACTGTGTTGGTGACATGTTTGACTTGATCTTTGTGCGTTTCGCGGTGCGCAGGGATGGCGACAGTGATGAAGAGCCGATTGCCGTGTATTGTATCAGCCTTGGGAGTTTGGCGATGGGTCAGCACTTTCAGGGCTTGTGGTGCGACTTCGTATTGACATCTTCTGTAGGCTACCGGCATCTCCCCCTGCACGACACGCAACTCTCCCAGTATCTCTTCTCTACTCTTTTCGTAAAGTGCGCTATCAACTAAACCTTCTTACTTTTTCTCTTGCTTCATCTTACACCGATGCCATACATTCACAAAGTCACAAGTGGAATATATACCACGCAGCAGGAATGGACACATCAGACATCATTAATTGCATAGTAGCCAAGATGTATAAATAAATTGCGCGCATACTCCACTGGACATCATACAATTCAGGGATAACAATGACAAGCTAACTTCCAAGGGCATGCAGGATGATGAAACAACACGACGAGTAGATGAAGGATATAAACATCTGTTGATATAGATGGATGGGCTCTACAATTGTTTGGTTTGTTCTACTTCGGTGGGGGAGTTGGGGGGCCTGGAAGTGGGAAGTTAATATGGCCTAATTGCATGTGTGGTACGTGTTGACGTACCGAAAAGGCCGGGACGTGCAGTAGGCACCACAGGCCTGGGCGAGACAGGCGCAGGCATCGGTGCTGGTGCATGTGCAGGATTTGCTAGGAGGTGGATATCATTTCAGTCACGAGGTGTAAATCAGAAGCGACCTAGCACATACGTCTCCATTGCGCCCATGCAGGTAGATTTGGCTTTGGAGGTTCAATCGCAGGAACGGGAACGGGAGCTGGAAGGCTTTTGGGAGCTGGCTTCTCTCGTTTTTGTGGTTTGTGCACGACTCTCCAGGCTGGGCGGGCGGGGACGGTCAGACTGTCATCTGGAGGGGGGGAAGCTGCAGGAGGTGGTGGCGGCGGCGGCTGGTCCTGGGGCTACAAGCGCATCAATGACCGGTGACGCCTCAAGATCCTATAGCACTCACTGGTGGCCTCCAATCTGGAGAATATTCACCTCCAGCGCCGTGTTTGGATTTCACGGCCATAAGCTCGGCAATCTCGCTGTTCGCATCGGCAGTCAGTTGTGCACATTGGGCAGATTAAGGGTGAGGCGTACAATTGAAGCTGCCTGCGCTCATCTCTAAGCTTTCCTACCTCTGCAAGCAAGATGCGAACCTCACTTGCAAGGGCCTTGCTAAAATCGTTAAGGTATCTGGTGTGGCATCCGTGAGTCCTCTAGCGTCCCTCCTCCGCAAAAACAATAGTGATCTCACTTGGGAGGAGCGCCATTGTAGGAATTCTGACCGCCTTTATTGGAGGACATGGTTTGAAGGTCTGCGGCGATGGGTTGCAACAGAGGCTGGGATTATGGCTTTCTGACCAACGTTCCGACGCGTGGACTGGAGGCAATAAGCTAGGATAATACACGAGGCAATCCGCCTGGAACAAGTAACCGACCCGCTAACAAGTCGAATGTACCAGACACTATACTATTCGACAACTGAGTTCGACACTCACCACTACGATGAGCTTCGAACTAAGATTTAAAAATTAAGGGACTGTCTGTACAGTAGCACAGTAAGTACTAGACGTGAGGATGGACAAATCGGATGACTCAGCAATACACATGTAATAATTTTGGACTTAGCAGGTATTGAATTTAGCAAATAAAAAACAAATAATCAATGTTATGTACTTTGTAAGCAGAGCGAGACCTCGAAACTCGGATGACCTCATGACCTTGGAACGTTGGTGAGTTTACATTGGCTAAAAGCCTGTTTTTGCGTGGTATATATTTGAGCGTCCGACCGCGGATGCATGACGAACTGAGTTCTTTCTTCGACTTGAGGACAGTGATTTATTTCAGGAGACGTGATTACTGAGTACGTCATGTTACAATACTAGTGTTACTAGTTATTTCAATGTCTTCCTCCATGTCTTCCTCCGACTTCACACCCGCAGACTGCGCCTTGTTCAAAGTCTAAGTAACTACGATTTGCATACTAAGAGCACTCCTTCTGTTGTCCAAGACACGCGTAATCGCTGTACTACGACGCTTCGTACGCCTGCGTCTGAGTCTCTCGTAATCTGTTATGCACTAAGTTATTGACATCGACTCATACTTTCATTAGGAACAACTCGAGTTCAATGCAGAGGTTGATCCCTTATCTGGAAATTCCTTCTCTAACTCTCATCACCAGAAACCGCCATAGACGAAGTCCCCGATGAGGTCGAGCCTGTCGTGACTCGTTACACCATGACATCTGGTACGCCTCCGCCAAATATATCCCTCAATGAGGTGCCGTGACTTTGTCGTGCAGCAACCTCTCATACCAATTCCTGATATATTACCACTTAGTCTCTTCCCTTTGTATTAATCTCCTCGATGTTCGCTCGATCTTGTCTGGCGCTCGTGCATTTCCTCATCCCCGTTTGTTCTGCACATTCTTTTATGCATCACGTCTCATATATTCATTTTCCTGATACCTCATTACCTCTGTTGCGTAAACACGCATATTTCTGTTATCGTCATTATACATCTTGAAGTATACGCTGCACGATGAACTCCATCTTTTGTCCCATCCGGTTCTCTCAGGATTGTAGCCCCATTTGTGCTTGGCGCAACAAGAACAACAACCACAGAATTTGCGCAGAATATTCGAATCTTTCCGACTGCGGCAGCGACATTCTTCTGTTCCTTCAATCTGCTGTGAGGTGCCCATGACCTTGCGCAGACTTCTCCTCCCATTCCACACGCCGATCTCTAATGGAATCACTTCATTCACATGCCATCGAGATGCACTCTCACAAACCGGCAGAAAGATGATGAGCGTCGCCCAGTCCGAGTTTCAGCAAATCTTCTGTTTGGAAATCCCTGGACGCAGACTCTATACTAGACATGAAACGGACACCGAAGTAAATGGTACACCCAGATATCACATTGCATCTGGCATCTTCATGAATCAACTGCGCATAGAAGTTCAGCGTTAACGAGGTCTACGTCTACGAGCGTTGATGTTAGCAACTGCGAGGAATAGACAAGGCTAGAGACTCACTCATCACGGCAATGCTGCCAGCATGTTCCATGTGCCATGCGGCTCAAATCAAGCTCAACACCACCTCTAGGTATCACCAATGCACTCCAGGACGTATAGAATGGCTGGCGGGAAGCGGGTGGTACCCAGAATAGGAGCCGACGTTTGGGTCCCAACATCCATCCATCATCTCCCAACACAAACGGGATTGACCAGCGGTCATCATGGGAGGTACCCTCGAGTAGCTGGGCAGTGTCCAACAGTACATGGGTTGAACTGGATGAGAAGCGAATGAAGTCGTTGTTTGAAGTAGTAGTTGTCATGGTAGTGCCGGCTGCGGTGGGATGGGCGGTGTCCTTGTCTGTGCACTCCTGCAATGGCTTCCCAACCACTGGATACGAGATATGGACAATGCCATCGAGCGAGCTAGACACAATACGAGTGCCATCCGATGAGAATGAGACCGAGCGAACATTACTGGTGTGCCACCGCAAGGGCTCGCCGACCGGCTGGCCAGTCACTGCATCCCACAACCGGACAGTAGAATCATACGAACCAGAGAGGATGCGGGTCCCATCCGGCGAGAACGAGACTGAATTAACCCAACCAGTATGTCCCAGCAAGGGCTGACCGACCGGCTGCCCCGTCGCTACATCCCACACCTGGATAGTTTTATCATCCGAACCGGAGACAATGCGGGTCCCATCCGGCGAGAACGAGACTGATTGAACACAATCAGTATGCCCCAGCAAGGGCTCACCGACTGGCTGCACCGTGACTGCGTCCCACAGCCGGACAGTGTTGTCCCAAGAACCAGAGACAATGCGAGTCCCATCCGGCGAGAATGAGACTGAGGTAATGGTACGAGTATGCCCCCGCAAGGGCTCACCGACCGGCTGCCTCGTCGCTACATCCCACAGCCGGACACTGTGATCGTACGAACTGGAGACAATGCGGGACCCATCTGGCGAGAACGAGACTGATTGAACCATTTTATTATGCCCCAGCAAGGGCCCACGGACTGGCTGCACCGTGACTGCGTCCCACAGCCGGACAGTCTTATCCCAAGAACCAGAGATGATGCGAGTCCCATCCAGCGAGAATGAGACTGAGGTAATCCCACGAGCGTGCCCACGCAAAGGCTCACCGACTGGTTGTCCCGTTGCTACCTCCCACAGCCGGATAGTCTTATCCTCTGAACCGGAGACTATGCGAGTCCCATCCAGCGAGAACGAGACTGAGTTAACTGAATCAGTGTGCCCCACCAAGGGCTCACCGACTGGCTGCCCCGTCGCTGCATCCCACAAGCGGACGGTCTTATCTGATGAACTGGTCACGATGCGAGTCCCATCGGGCGAGAACGAGACTGACTTGACTGCACCAGTATGGCCTTTGAGCACGGACTGAACAGCTGGCCAGTTCAAAGCATGTCCGGCTGCCAGATGGAGAGAATTCGGAAACTTTGCAGCGAACTTTGTGGACATCGCAGAGTTGAGGGGAGAGAACGGCAGTGCTGATACATAGAGATGTGGCGTGCTGTGCAAAATGATGCCGCCAAAGATTTGAATGAATTTCTGCAAGTCCATTGCAGTGGATACAACATCTTTGTATGTGGAATGCCCCTGCCGGTTGCACATGAGCGCTTCATCTAACACTACCTAGTAACTGTGCTCACCTTCAGCCACTGGGTGATGAGAAAAAGGGCAGGAACTGTGCCATTGAGAACATTGACAAGGCTGAGTACTTCGATCCAGAAGAGTGTTCGTTCGTGGTCCAAGAATAATTTGACTTCCCTTGCGAGCTCCGTGTTGAAGACTGTTGCGCGTACGTGCACTGCCCAGAATCGGCAGGAATAGGATAGATGTGGGGAAATGCAGCTTTGAATTCGTTCTTGCAGCTCGGGATCTTCGGAATTAGGGAGATACGAAGACTTTAAATCACAGATGTTGAAGGAAAGTCCACGTTCCATCACTCCAAGTGACACGAAAGCAAGGTTGCGTTGCATCTTCGACACGTCGACGAAAAACTCCCTACTGTGTTCATGGTCGGTTAGGAAATCGCCAAAGGATGCGTGAAGGGGTCGGATGGGGGTGTATGAGTTGCTGGTGCCGCTGAGCAGGGATCCCATGTCTCTTACTATGACCTCCACGTCATAATGCTCGTTTCGGTCTGGAAAGTGCTTCCGCATGACGTTCAGGGAATCTAAAGGGAGAGGTTCAGCTGCGCCAAGGATTTGTCCCATCACGGAACGAAACCTCGCCAGCTGTGTTTGTTGCGAATTGGAATTTCTATGCGTAGCTTTTGGCATGATCTCTGTCAAAATGAAGTCATACATATCGTACAACAAGTTTTCCCACTTGGTGGGATCGCGGGACATCACAGCATCGAAGTATTCCCTTTGAGAGAAGCCAGTGGGAGGTGTTTTCATGAATTCGCAGACAAGACGTGCCCACTCGAAAAGACCATCAGCCTTCTCAGCTAGGGCTGTAAATTCCTTGTCCCCAAAAAGCGGGAGCTCCTCAAGTTCCTTCGATACGTAAGTGTAGATGTCGTGCTCTGCGATTTCTGCTGAAATGTCATCCATAGACATGTGCCAAATGTGCTGAGCACGGCCAAGCTCGTTATCGATGTCGCGAAGCGGACGAGAGGTCACGATAATCCGGAAGTTGGCTGGGAGTTCGGTGATTCGAGGAACAGCTAATTTACCGGCAAGAATGCGGAGGAGGCGGCTCCGCGTCTCGACTCTGCCGCTCTCGTCCAGTGCGTCTATTACGATCACGACGGGTCGTGAAGTTGACCCTGAGACCTTCCCTAGTGGTTCCATAAGAAGCTTCTGCCACTGCTGGTCGATGTCCGCTGTAGTCTTGAGCGCACTGTCATTCTGAACTACATCCGCCAAGGCTCGTCTCATCTCCGGATTACGGTCAGCCAGGTTGCGCGCGATGGTGGAAAAAATCTTCTCGTGGCGACGGGCGGATCCTCGCTGGCGGTCGAAACAAGTAACATGATCCAAGCCCTCCCACATCGTCGAACCACTTAGCAATCGTGTGAGCGATGGCTGATTTGCCCTTGCCTGCAGGGCCAGATAGCCATAGCACACGTGGAACATCGTTTCCTGTGCTGTTGACCCAGTCGGTGATCTGGGAGAGAATCTCTGTGCGTGTCCCTGGTAGGCACTGTTTCCCGGTATCTAGTCCCGCGCCCTCCGCATAAGCCATACCACTGAGGTCCAGTATTTCACCTAGACAGGTGTGAATGGATGTCAAGTCAAAGGCGGGTCCCAAACATTACCTGTACGGTGGACGTAGATGGCTACGTCGCGAGCAACTTGGTTCCGGAAGTCTTGCATGAGCCCATCCAACGCATCGCTGTACCCTCGAATTGCTTTGTCTTTTCCAACAAAATGTCCTTTCTGAGTCTCTTCCCTATGAAAATGGTAGACGAATGAGTGTGTGCAAAGCGCAATAGCTGTTCAGAGACTCACAAAAATGTTTCGTCTCCGCATAATCTCTGATAAAATGGGCACATTTAAGTGTCTGCTGAGAGATCTGTCCAAGGATCATGCTCATCGACGGAATCTGGCGAAGCATCTCGTCTTGCGACATAAAACCGTAAACCTGACCCAACTTCTCGAGAAGGCTGACCACGGCGTCGTCACGATCCTTTTGAGCGAGAACAATCTGCACGGGTAACTGCTGAGCAGGAGATTGGAATGACAGCAAAACCAGTCATACTTTTGCTGCGTAAGACAACACGCCCAGCGCCATCTTTGCATACGGATGTACCTACGGAGCGGTATTAGTTCAGTTCAAATCAAGAGGAATGGTATGTACATCTGCAATCTTCTCGATAACAGTGTCGAATATCCTGAGGGGTTCGAGATATGTGTCCCTCGATATTGACCGCAGTGTCGAGAGCTGCTGGTGCATCGTTGGCGGCAGACGCCACAGATCTCACGACGCCCGTAAGTGTGCCCATCTGAGCTACACCATCATGGGCATCCCGCAGCGCCGATTGGGGATCAGCCCGTTCTTCCACACCAGAAGGGGCAACTTGAAGCTGCGTGACGACCGGAATTTAGAGAGCGTGCAGAAACTCAAAGGTCAGTTTGAGCCCCTACCTCGACATTCGGACTCGATGAAGAACCTTCATGATCAGTGTTCTGGAGAACAGGGGTCGCGGTTGCGTGAATCATTCGAGCGCTTATGTACGATCCTTAGCTTATTCCAGGAAACTCAGGATCCTCGTCGACTCACAGGAATCATTTCAGTCACACCATCCTTAATAGTGCTGTCCACATTACAGGTTATATTTTAATATAATATTATTATTAATCATTATCTTGATTATAATACGGGCTTGTGGAGGGGCTCTGCATACAACCGTACAATCCAGTACATTACATTTATATGGTCATTTCAGAAATAGGTTTCAAACTTGAAAAAATATTCCTTCTTGCGGGCTGGTACATATCTTGGAGGGCACTTCTAGGAATGATATGAGCCAACAATGAAAGAAAACGGCGGTTGGGTTGTGGAGATATTGTCAAAATACTGACTTTTCAGCCCACCTGACATATCACATCATTGTCGACCTCTGGATGCTCCGGGACCATCACCAATCGATTCCTAGGCCTCAATAACCTCAGTCACATTGTTTTCAATATCGTTATTGAGGTGCAATATCGGAATAGTGACATAAAGGTGATCAGGGGGGGAGGAGGACGTTGTATATCTCAGGAATATGATTTTTCCAGGGAAATCTGGCATGACCATGGTGTTCAGAGGGCTCAAGAACCCCCAGGAAAAATAGTTCTGAAGGACGGGCAAGTCACATGAAGGCTAGAAAAATCGATCTTTGGGTGGGGCAGCATGACAGGGGTGGTCAACTTTGGAACATGATTTTTAGAGCGAAATCTGGCTCGACCATCGTGTTAGGTTAGTTAGGGTTGATAGAGGACGGTAGGATTCGCCAGGCGGTCTGGTGGTAGGCTGAGACCCTAACCCTAGATTAGGGTTTAAGCTCGGCGGTCGAGGAGGCGAGCGCCTGCTCGTTTTGGAGATCCTAACCCTAGAAAGCCTAGAATGGGTCGCGACGTCTGCGGGAGACGCTGGGAGATGGCCAGCGGCTCCTGATGGGGACCGCGGCTGGTCAGAAGCCGATCGACTCTCGTACGTGCACACCTGCGAGAGCGACGGCTCCCATCGGGAGCCGCTCTAAGAAACGTTGCCTTGGGAGGTCAAGACTTCCACAAATGCATGGGAGAACCTTGGTCCTCGAGGTTGTGAGAGCGACGGCTCCCTATGGGAGCCGCTCTCAGAAGGCCCAGATCACGTCGCACAAATCACCGATCGACTCTCGTACGTGCACACCTGTGAGAGCAACGGCTCCCAACGGGAGCCGCTCTAAGAACGTTGCCTTGGGAGGTCAAGACTTCCCCAAATGCATGGGAACCTTGGTCCTCGAGGTTGCGAGAGCGACGGCTCCCTATGGGAGCCGCTCTCAGAAGGCCCAGATCACATCGCACAAATCACGTCAGACGACACGTCATCGTTGATTGAACACACGGTGATGTGTCGTCGGACGTGACCTGGTGCAAGGCCCCCACACGCGGTCCCCTCAGGGAGCCGTGCATTTTGCACGTCAGAACGGAGATCACGTGACATGACACGTCACCGTTTGTTGAACCAACCAACGGTGACGGGTCAGTGCGATGCCCAAACACGCGGTCCCCTCAGGGAGCCGTGCAGTCACGTCAGACGACGCGTCACCGTTGTTTGAACAAACGGTGACGTGTGGTCTGACGTGACTTGGCAATCCTCACACACGCGGTCCCCTCAGGGAGCCGCGCATGTTCCACGTCAGCGCGTCAGAACCACATCACGTGACACGACGCGTCACCGTTGATTCAAAACCAACCAACGGTGACGCGTCAAGTCACGTGACTTGGTGGTGGCACACCCCACCCAGACGCGGTCCCCTCAGGGAGCCGCGCATGTTCCACGTCAGCGTGTCACAACAACGATCACGTGACGCGACGCGTCACCGTTGATTCAAACCAACAGTCACGCGTCGCGTCACGTGACCGGTTGCCAGCGGCCAAACGTCACCCCAGCGGTCCCCCCAGGGAGCCGTGGATGTGTTCTGCCTGTCCACAGTCACTGGTCCACACTGCGTGTGTGTGGAACCAGTCACTGTGGACACACACTCACCACAGCCACCCAACCAACCACTGCAACCACTGTACCGCGTCCACTGGTGGGTGGAGTTGTGGACGCGTCCACAAGCGGACTCTTGAACTTCTTCCACAAACCCACGCCCACCCACTTCTTGTCCCTACTTTAACCTTCTCTCTCTCTCGCACCACACTCCCCCAAAACCTACCTTCCTTCCTCTTCTCCTCACCTCACCCTCTTCTAACAATGGCCCAGATCACCAAGGCCCAACGGTCTGCGCGTCTGCGGTGGGCGCGGGTTAGGGAGGAGCGGGTTGAGAGCTGCCGGCCATGGCGGAACAGTAAGTCCCCCCCCCTCTGTCTCTGTTTTCACTAACTCTTTGCACCCTACAGGTGCAAACAGCTTTTCCCCCTGCCGCTCCGCCTCTGCGCAGGAAGCGCACACACCAGGCCTCCAGTCCTGCTGGGCCTGGAGTATACCTTGGCCACGCGCTCGCGTGCTGGCGCTGCAGCCGCGGTCCATGTAGTGAGTCCTTCCCTCTTTTTTTTTTCTCCTTCACTCACACAATGATGAGGGGGGTGTTGTCCCCCCACCTGCGCCCTCACCCTCACC
>JABCPV010000789.1:0-11280 GCA_016584345.1 Suillus ampliporus | reverse complement strand
AGAACTCACTTTTGAAGAAGGTGCGATTCCTTGCCCTTCCACCTAATTTTCTCAGATCTGACACCATCCAGATACCGCTGGAGGCTTGGGCCGTTACCTCGGCGTT
Source organism: Suillus ampliporus (assembly GCA_016584345.1). Taxonomy (NCBI): domain Eukaryota; kingdom Fungi; phylum Basidiomycota; class Agaricomycetes; order Boletales; family Suillaceae; genus Suillus; species Suillus ampliporus. Next base: position 11,174 of record JABCPV010000789.1, on the reverse strand, counting down.
TAACTTCTTGCACTCTACTCATCGTTGGACGGATCATCGGCACGGTATCTTCTCTACACCATCTTCCATCCTCTCCGGTGTGGGCTCAGTCGGAGCCTCCCTCATGCTATGGGTTCTCGGCTTCTTGCTCAGCTTCTGTGGCCTCTTCATATGGCTCGAGTTGGCACCATGTTCCCTCGTAGTGGTGGAGAGAAGGTCTACCTTGAAGCCGTCTACAGCCCAAGTACCTCGCCACCGTAATCTTTGCTGCCAACGCTATACTGCTAGGATTCACTGAGCGGTTGTATTGTCAGTCATGTCTTTTTGGGTCGGTGTTCGGTGTTAACTGGTCTTTCATCAAGGTTTTTGCTAGCAAGTACGTGCTTCAGATCTTTATAGAACGACACTGCTGATTTTGATCTAGCATCTTGGTCGCCGCCGGTAAAATCGCAGACCGCTGGAACGAGCGTGGAATTGCCCTTGCAGGTATGATCCCCTACTTAATTAGCATATCGCGGTCATTTCATAGCCTCCAGTCATCACTTTCGTAACCCTTCTTCACGGACTAACGCCTAAGGCTGGCGTGGTGATCATGAATGTATGCAAGTTTGATTTCTATACCATCATCTTGTTCAACATCTTCCTTGCAGGCGCTTTCGATATTCAAAATCATAATTCTGCTATTCGTCGTCATCACGGCTGGGTGTTCTCTCGGGTAAAACGCGTGTCGCGGATCCACACGTCAACTTTAGAAACGCGTTCGCAGGGAGCTCTACAAGTAGCAACGATGTGCGTTATGTGATATTCCCAGATGCGCGTTAACTGATCGTGACCTTCGCAGTACGCTACTGCTACCTTCAAAGTCCTGAACGCATATGCGGGATGGTCCAACGTGAACTACGTGATGAACAACGTCCGCGATCCCGTACGGACGCTCAAGATCGCAGGCCCGCTTGGTCTCGGTATATGCGCAGTTTTGTACTTGCTCGCAAATGTGGCTTATTTCTCGGCTGCTAGCAAGGTGAGAGCTTCTTTTTTTTCTTTCGTCCGTGCTAATGAAATTGAATGTGTCAATAGGCGCAGATCGAGGCGACTGGCGTCACTGTCGCTGCTTTGTTTTCAAGAATGTCTTTGGTTCTGTTGCGGAGCGTGCGCTATCGGTTTTTGTTGCTCTCAGGTAAGCTCGACGTAGTTGGTTAGAGGATCTCCTGACCGATTGTCTTCATGACAGTGCTCTTGGAGTGAGTCCCGTATTTCATATAATGATCTCTGTTTGATGATGAGCCATAGAATGTTATTACCGTGGTAAGTCAAGGGAGGCTTTGGACATTGTCTGGCTCAAGAGCTTTTTCGTACATAGACTTTTGCTGCGTCACGAGTAAACCAAGGTTCGTCAGATGAAAGTTTGTAGTTCTTCCTATCTCACACCTGAATTACAGAGCTCGCGAAGGAGGGAATTCCTCTTCCATTCGGAAACAAATTTTGGGCTTCGAATTGGCCCACAGGAAAGTCACCCCTTCCAGGGTTGATCATCCATCTTATACCCTCTGTAAGTGCTGTTCTCGGAGCGTTGATATCAGCCTGAGATCGGCTCCTAGGTCATCGTCATTATTGCGCCTCCCCCAAACATTGTTTACCCTTTCATTTTGGACGTCGAAGGATACCCACAGCAAATTATTAATTTCTTCATTGTCATCGTGCGTCTTATCAGATCTTTCGTCGAGTATTTTCTCACTTCTTGATGCATCCAGGGTTTGTTCTATCTGCGATGGAAGAAGCCAAATGCTGTTCGCCCATTCAAAGGTGAGTAATATGTCGTTTTTTCTCATTGGCACGTTAACACGTAGAATGCAGTATGGTGGCCTCTGGCTGTATTTTCTTGGCTGCTGCCGTTTCCGTGAGTTCTCGATCTTCACCCTAGCATTCCCCTCCCCTAACCAAACCCCCACTCAGTTCTTGTCGCTCCCTTCTTGAAACCAGCCAATGGTGTCGGCGACACCCCACCACTACCATATTACCTGTGCGCTTCTTCCATCTGTAAATATCACGCGCGTTCCTCACGTCTTTTTCCACAGGTACTGCCTCGTCGGCATCAGTATCATGTTCGCAGGCGTGCTGTACTGGGCCACATGGCGGATCCTTCTGCCCAAGGTATTTGGGTATGAGCTCGTGCCGAGGAAGGAGAGGTTGGATGATGGGACTGTTGTGACGGTGGTGAGTATCCGTTTTTTGTTCTGTTTCTGGGTTTGCTCATGGGTGTTCGTTCAAGTTTTCGAACAAGAAAATGCAGTAATGTTGATTGGATGTGCTAAGTTGGGCTAGGGATAAGGGGTGTTGGTCTTTGAACTATAATGCAATGTTGGTATGGTGTTTCGTGTAATGTGTGGGTGATCATATGTATGCGTATCGGTTGAGCTTAGAAGATAGTAGCTAATTAGAACTCAGCCAGTGCGGCCGTCAGCAGTTTCTTATAGTCAGCGCTCCTCCTTGGCTCTTCTTGCGACTTGCCTGGTCAACAACACAAGTCGAAGGGTTATCAACTTGTCACACAGCACTTCGAGATGTATTGACGGCTATTGTAATATTAATCTACTTATTGATGGCCAACTCCTCCCAAATTCGGACCACCCAAAAACGCAGGTCGCTAGCGCAGCATCTACGACTAGAATAAGAAAGATCTTGAAGGATCCAACGGACTCAGTCGGGCCCGGCTCGTGACCTCGCTCGAATGACCCCATCTAGAGCTTCTTTGATCATGGTATGTCTGAAATATTCTACATTACCCGCAGAGTGTGAGATCATTCGCGGTTTTAGCAATCATTGAACTGATATGAATCTACGCGGACTTGAGATACTGCACAGCCCGAAACTCTACTACTTATATGCGTAGTAGCATCAGCGGGCGATTCACGGACCGTTAACGAGTACAGCGACATTGAACACGAGCGATGCAGGCTTGAAGCAAGTGATGTACGTTCGATGTTAACGTGTTCGTCGTCGGAATTAGCTTTTCTAACAAGCAGTACAGTAAATGCGAGAGATGCGCTGACATCGGAGGAGAGCGTGTCGATCATCCGTGGCAGTGGCAATCAGGGACTTTATGAGGTGCTTCCCGCTCAAGCTGTCTATCACCTCGGCGCTGAGGATATCCATGATTTCCATTGATCGACGGCGTTTAGGAGGTGGTCGGGTCACAACGTTAAGTGCGCTGATAAGTGAAAGTTTATCACTTGCTTTCAGGAGATCTCGCAAGAGATGTACTGATAAACACGGGTGTAACACAACACGGATGTTCACATTAACGTCCGTCTCGACTGGAGTCAGGAACGGATACCGTATGGGTCGCTTTGCACCTACACTCGTGGCCCATGCACATGTCTCCCAACGTTTGACTTTGGTTTGAATACATGCACTTGACATGCACCACTGTCTTCGCCTGACTGAGATCCTCGATGTCATATTTCATTATGTGTTCAATTCCGTAAAACTGGTCGACTCAAGCTTCATCTTGTACTCATTGCCACGTATCTTACCGTCTCCCTATAATCGAGACCGCCGCTCCGTCCTCCATCTCGCACTCACCTGCCGTGCATTTCGCGATCCAGCACTCAATGTTCTTTATTCTCACCTGAAAGATATCTGGCCTCTTATTATGCGTCTCCCTGACAAAATGATTCAGTCAGGCAAATCTTCCCCAGTGCATCCTGGCCCACCCGAATGGTTCCACCCATTGGTCCCCCGCGCTGCATGCGTCCACATCCTCTTCAATCCTTGTTACAATGACGCTGCGTACTCATTCCTCCTGGCAAGCGCGCCGAAAGATGCCTTGATATTTCCTAAGCTGCACTCGCTCACATGGTGCGACTCGCGAATCACTTCTATTCCCACCCTCAGCCTCCTCCTACCCACCATCGACACCCTCTCCCTCTACGTCTCAAACACTCTTTTTCGCAAGGCTATCATCCCTTACCTCCACACCACTGCTCCTCGTCTCGAAAGCTCTCGAATTTGTGGGCGAGGTCATCATGACCGGGGACGGCCCCTCGGAATTCGAATCGGTCCTACTTAGCTTCCCTGAGGGTCTCACAGAGCTTTCGTTTAGATGCTGCGATATCTCGAGCAGCTTGCTTGATATTATCGCTCCATGGCCACGCCTTCGATGGCTCACCCTCCGACTGGGATCCAAAAGCATCCCTATAGGACCCCTTCATGTGCCCCTGCCCTTTCAAGTACTCACTCACCTGCATGTTTCATGTGATGATCTGAGTCTTTTCACATCTTTCATGCGCTCCTTCCAAATGCTGGGGATGGATTCCGATACATGTTCTTTCGGATGTTCCAACCTCAGAACAGTTCATATCAACGCAAACAGATGCAGCCCAGCCAGTAGCTGGTTCGAACTCCTTAGCTTTCTCACTTGCGCAACATTGGAGAACATCATTCTCACCGAGAGGTGTTACTATCAGGGTGTACAACCCTGCCCTACACCGTCATCCTTTGACTTTCACCCCCTACTCGCGCACCCCGCCTCCCTCGCAAATCTCAAGACCCTTATCCTCTCCCCTGACCACTCCTCGTCCATCGCACTCACCGAACTTGACATCCTTGCGCTCGCCCGCACATGCCCATACCTCAACATCCTTGATCTAGGGGCGCGCAATACCCCCGTATCCCTGTATACCTTATGTATCCTCGTGCAGCGCTGCCGGGAGCTGCGCGAGGTCTCGCTCTGCGTGGACGCAGGACTCGATGCGCTCGGAGAAATACCTTCAACTAACGGCGACGATAACGATCAAGTGGGTCTTCAACCCAACACACGGCTGATCAAACTGGACGTCGGGGAGTCGCCCATCTCGTCTGCGGGCCCCTTGTACCCATCGACAGCGCCAGACTTGATGATGTCGATCCCACGGTTCTTGCACGCGATGGCGCCGCGGCTTGCTGGCATCGCGAGGAGGGGGGGAGGGTGGCCATTCCGTGGGACGTATGAGGCGAGGTGGGAGATAGTGTCGGATGCTGTGTCGGCGATGTCGAAAGGTGGATAGTGACTGGTGGTTTTTATGTTCTTTTTGGGGGCATGGTTTAAATGTGTGTTTGGGCGGTGAGATTGTGGGCTCGCAAGGAAAGGTTGGATGATGGGACTATGGTGACGGTGACGAGCTGATTTTTTGTCTGCTGGTTTCCTGGGGTTCACTCGTCGGTAATTTCGAAGAAAAGGATCCAGTGAGGTTGCCCAACTCCTCATATTTCCGCCTTGGAAATGATCAAGTGGACCACGGAAATGGTCAAGATGTCATCCAATGGCTACGATTTGCCCTGGGGGTTTCCAAGTCTGTCAAATTCGTGCGTCTCATAGTTTGTTGTGCATATATTGACAGTGTCATGATATAGTACTGTTCTTAACACACGAATTTGTAGAGGCTGGGCAGTAAATTTTCTGCAATTCCATCGCAGTCTCGACCTGTCATCCCCACCAACCGATCACCGAAGACCTAAGGACGACAAACCCATCGTCGCACTAGGACCATCTGGTATGCTGGTCCCCGATGGTCCCCTTATTGAACAGCCGTCGTGCATGTCCTCATCCCCGCTTGCTCTTCAGGGTTCGCTTATTCTTTCACGTTGGATAGGGCCGAGGGGCTTGAGGCCCAGAGGCCTAGCAAGAGCAAGCAAGGATGAGATGAGCCTACGCTACGACAAAGCCACACACCAAGTGGCTGACTAAGCTGCGGTGCCACTCCATCCCTCGGGTGGGGGTCCCCCACTACAACGTCTCACGTCTCGCATGCCCTTGCATGCATCATTCGTGTTGTACTGTACACAATGAACTGTATATCTTTCCCCTTGACCCGATTCTCTCAGTGTTCTAAGATTTGAAGTCCGTCACGGTGTGTCATGTGCGTGCAAAGACCCTGCAATTTTCAAACCTTTCCTCCTGCCGCAGCAATTTTCTGTTCTTCAATCCGCTTCGAGCAGACACCAATATCACAGACTCCTTTCCATTCCATACGCACAATCACTTTGTTCTCTGTCAATATCTGCTCTCATAAACCAGCGGCATGCAGTGTTGCTTTGTTCACACGGACAAACCTCAATATTGTCTACACTGGGGAGAAAATATGCATCAAATTAAGCTGTATGCTCCATATCACATTGTATCTGATATCTCCACAAGTCAATAAGTGCATCATTATCAAGAGCTAGAGATATCGTCTTGATTAGCTGCGAGGGACCGAAAAAGCTAGAGACTTATTCAACTCGGCAATTCTGCCAATGTTGTCCATGAGCCATGCAGTTCAAATCCAGCTCAACACATCCTCTGGGTATCACCAAAGTCCGGGGATTATAACAAACTGCCACCTCTCGGGAAGCGGGTGGTACCCAGAGTAGGAGCCCATGTGCAGGACCTAACACCCATCCATCATCTCCCACAAAAGAGGAGGTCGACTGACTGCTCTCACTGAGTAACTTCATAGAGTTAAATAGTAGCTGGGTGGAATGGGATGAGAAATGAACGAAGTCATTGGTCACAGTGGCAGTTGTCTTCGTATTGGTAACCCCGGTGGGATGCATGATGCAACCTTCGTCTGAAAATGCTGACTTGGCAGACTCCTGATGTGGCTGCCCAACCACTGCATGCCAGACTCGGGCAGTATGATCGTGCGAACAAGACACAATGCGAGTGCCATCTTGCGAGAACGAGACGGAGTTAACTGACGAAGTGTGCCCCCACAAGGGCTCACCGACTGGCTGCCCCATCATTGCATCCCACAGCCGGACAGTCTTGTCATCCGAACCAGTTGCGATCAAAGTCCCATCCGGCGAGAATGAGACTGACATAACTGAAGAAGTGTGCCCCCGCCAGGGCTCACCGACTGGCTGCCCCGTCACTGCATCCCACAGCCGGACGGTCCCATCCGAAGAACCGGTGACGATGCGAGTCCCATCCGGCGAGAACGAGACTGAGTTAACTGAATGGGTGTGCCCCCGCAAGGGCTCACCAACTGGCTGCCCCGTCGCTGCATCCCACAGCCGGACAGTGGTATCCCACGAACCAGTCGCGATCCGAGTCCCATTCGGCGAGAATGAGACTGAGTTAACCCAATCTGTGTGCCCTCGCAAGGGATGACCGACTGGCTGCCCTGTTGCTGCATCCCACAACTGGACAATGCCATTTTTTGAACCACTGGCAATGCGAGTCCCGTCCGGCGAGAATGAGACTGAGCTAACTAAAAAAGTGTGCCCCCGCAAGGGATGACCGACTGGCTGCCCTGTTGCTGCATCCCACAGGCGGACAGTGTTATCCAAAGAACTAGTTGCGATGCGAGTCCCGTCCGCCGAGAACGAGATTGAGTTAACTTGATTTGTGTGCCCATACAAGGGTTGACGAACTGGCTGCGCTGTAGCTGCATCCCACAGTTGGACAATGCCATTGCACAAACCAGTCGCGATGCGAGTCCCATCCGGCGAGAATGAGACTGATGTAACCCAAGAAGTGTGCCCCCACCAGGGCTCACTGACTGGCTGCCCCGTGACTGCATCCCACAGCCGGACAGTCTGGTCCCTTGAACCAGTGGCAATGCGAGTCCCATCCGGCGAGAACGAGACTGAGTTAACTGAAGAGACATGCCCCCGCAAGGGCTCACCAACTGGCTGCCCTGTCACTGCATCCCACAGCCGGACAGTGCTATCGTCCGAACCAGTCGCGATCCGAGTCCCATCCGGCGAGAACGAGACTGAGATAACCCAATCTGTGTGCCCCCGCAAGGGCTCACCAACTGGCTGCCCCGTCGCTGCATCCCACAGCCAGACAGTCTGATCTGAAGAACCAGTGGCAATGCAAGTCCCATCCGGCGAGAACGAGACCGAGTTAACTGAATCAGCATGCCCTCGCAAGGGCTCACCGACTGGTTGTCCCGTGACTGCATCCCACAGCTGGACAGTCCGATCCCTTGAACCAGTGGCAATGCGAGTCCCATCCGGCGAGAACGAGACCGAGTTAACCTGATTTGTGTGCCCCCGCAAGGGCTCACCGACTGGCTGCCCCGTCGCTGCATCCCACAGCCGGACTGTCTCATCCGAAGAACCAGTGACGATGCAAGTCCCATCCGGCGAGAACGAGACCGAGTTAACTGAATCAGCGTGCCCCCTCAAGGGCTCACCGACTGGCTGTCCCGTGACTGCATCCCACAGCCGGACAGTCCGATCCCTTGAACCAGTGGCAATGCGAGTCCCATCCGGCGAGAACGAGACTGAGACAACTGAAGAGGTGTGCCCCCGCAAGGGCTCACCGACTGGCTGCCCCGTCACTGCATCCCACAGCCGGACAGTGCAATCCCAAGAACTAGTGGCGATGCGAGTCCCATCCGGCGAGAACGAGACTGAGTCAACTGAAGAGGTGTGCCCTGTAAGCACAGTCTGAACAATCGGCCAGTTCACATCACGTCCAGATGCCAGACGAAGGGTATTCGGAAAGTTCACAGCGAATTTTGTAGGCATTGCAGAGTTGACTGGTGAGAATGGCAGTGCTGATACGTAAAGATGCGGTGTGCTATGTAAGATGATGCCTCCGAAGACTTGAATGAATCTCTGCACGTCTATTGCAGTCGACGAGATATCCTTGAATCCTGAATGGTCCTGTGGTTCCGCGTGAGCATTTAGATGACACTTAGTCACCGTGTCCTTACCTTTGCCCACTGGGCAATGAGCGGAAGGGCGGCACCCGCGCTGCCGAGCGCGTTGATAAGGCCGAGTATCTCTAGCCAGAAGAGTAGTCGCTCGTGGTCGAAGAACAATTTTACTTCTTTCGCGAGCTCTATGTCGAAGACTGTTGCTCGTACGTGCACAGTCCAAAATCGTGAGGAATAGGATAACTGTGGGGGTATGCTTTCAATTCGTTCTTGCAGTCCGATATCTCTGGAATTGGGGAGGTACGAAGATTTCATATCACAGATATTGAAGCGAAGACCGCGTTCCATCACTCCAAGTGATGCAAAAGCAAGGTCGCGTTGCGCCTCCGACACGTCGATGAAAAATTCTTCGCTGCATTCTCGATCTGTCAGGAAATCGCGGAAGGATGCGTGAAGGGGTCGGATTGGGGTGGAAGGGTTGGTGGTGCCGCTCAGGAGGGATCCCATGTGTTCTACGATGACATCCACTTTGTAATGCTCGGTTGTGTCCGGAAAATGATCCCGCATGGCATTCAGGGTCTCTAAAGGGAGGGGTTCAGCTACGCCAAGGATTTGTCCCATCACGGAACGAAATCTCGCTAGCTGTTGGTGCTGAAATGCGGCATTTGGATATCTATCCTTTTGGATGATCTCTGCCAAGATGAAGCGATACATATCATACAACAGATTTTGGCGTTCGGCAGGATCACGGGACACCACTGCGTTGAAGGACTCGTTAGGAGATGAGCCGAGAGGTGGTGCTTCGATGAATTCGCAAGCAAGACGTGCCCATTCGAACAGGCCGTCTGCTTTCTTAGCGAGGGCTGCGAATTCTTTGCTCCCCAAACCCAAAAGCCCTTCCAGCTTCTTCGACACGTAAGCGTAGATGTCGCTCTCCGTGGTTTCTGGTGGGATATCGTCCATAGATATGCGTTTGATATGCTTAGCACCAGAAAATGCATTATCAATATCGCGAAGCGGGCGAGAGGTAATGATAATCCGGAAGTTCTTTGGGAGCTGCGTGATCTTGGGAACAGCTGAGTTGTGAAGTCTACCGGCAAGAATGCGGAGAAGGTCGCTTCGTGTCTTGGCTGCGCCACTCTCGTCCAGTGCGTCGATTACGATCACGACAGGACCTACGATTGACTCAGATACCTTCCCTAGTGGTTCCATAAGAAGCTTCTGCCACTGCTGGACGATATCCACTGTAGCCTCAAGGGCACTTGCATTTTGAACAGCATCACCCAAGGCTCGTCTCATCTCGGGATGACAGTCAGCGAGGTCGCGTGCGATAGTTGAAAAGACCTTTTCATGGCGACGGTCGTTGACGTCTCCGTCCCGGTCAAAGCAATAGCATGAACCAAGCCCTCCCTCGTCGATGAACGAGCTAGCGATCGTGTGAGCAATGGCTGATTTGCCCGTCCCAGCAGGGCCTGATAGCCATAGCACGGGCGAGACATCATCTCCACTGTGATTGATCCATTCCATGATCTGAGAGAGAATTCCTGTGCGCGTCCCGGGTAGGCATTGTTTTCTGGTATCTAGTCCTGCGCCCTTGGCATAAGGTATATCCTTGATGTTCACTCCGTCACCGGAAGAAGTATGTGGGGAGTTTTGCACGTGCATGAGTTTCGGCCTGTCGGACAACGAGGGATGCTGGTTAGCAGGGGCAACGATCGGACAAAGTCCGAACAACTCACCGTTTGAAATTTGAGGGTGATCTGACTCGGAGGTGTCTCTCCGTTAGTCTCCAGTGACTGCGAGCGAACGCTACAAGATGGGTCAGTTGCTGGCGAACGGCTGCATGGTTATTTTACGAAAACATACCGCTTGTTCGAGTTGCCTTTCCCTGTATTTCGCTGCATTGATTGGAATGGTTGAGGTTGAGGTTGAGGCAAGGTTGAGGATCAGTCTGAAGTTGGTCTGAAACAAAGTAGGGAGTGATAAGTAGTTGGCCATACAGCTTCGAGGCGATGTTGTTTGTTCCAGTGAAGTTAGATCCGAGGGCGGGCGTCACACATGAAAGTCAACACTGGAACAAACAACATCGCCTCGAAGCTGTATGGCCAACTACTTATCATCTAACCTTCCCTTGCGTTTGTCTTTCCCTCCTTTAACAAAGCTCATCGACCCGAATCCAAATCATGGATCACCGCTATGGTACGGGTGGTCAACTTGCCTTGCTCCTCTTGAGTCTTGAGCATGAAGTAACGTGGTTGTGTAGCACATTGAACTTCTCTCCTTTCTCTTACCTTGTTCTGCTGCAACTATCGTCCTGTAATTCGGAAACATCCTTTTACCCGAGACTAAGGCATGATCAGATCGCTCCCTCGTCAAACTCTTTGCAACTAGTACGCTGACCGCAGAACATGCATTGTCCTTCTCGATAGCCTCCCTGACTTCGCCGAGACGCTGGATAAGACAGCCGTCGAAAGATTCAGCCAAATCTAGTATGGACGTTTCATTCATCATCGTAAGGTAGCTAAATTGACCATCGCTCGTACCGCAGTAGACTAGCTTCACTGC
>JABCPV010000788.1:0-11290 GCA_016584345.1 Suillus ampliporus | reverse complement strand
GGTTGGTGATCATAGAGCTGGATGGAACTCCGACAGGAGGGGGGGTAGTGCACCTTCGCAGTTGCGACGTCAAGTACGACCTTCTTCGCATGTCACAGAGTGATGCCAAGTCCGATCGTTCCAGCATCGCACCATTTAACCTCATGCCATAGCTTAATAGTCGTGAATAATTAAATGAACACAAAATTGTGTGTGCCGCTCACCTCGTGGCAACGTCCTCGCATTTGAGTGTGGTATGTGCCTGCCCATGCACCGCAACGGTGCAAGTCTCGCTGCCAACACTGTATAACGTAGCTCGGTAACCCTTCCGGTCACCTCCAATCACGAACACTTCTTTGCCGATGACCTTGTTAAAACAATCCAAGGGCGCGTTGACTATCTTCATTACGAATCTGATTGGAACGTCGATCTGTTACAAGTTAGAGATGTCCGAATCAAGTTGAACGGTACTTACAAGCGAATGATCAGTCTCAGACAGTAGTTTCAAGCGTGCCTTTGGAAAGTCAACGCTCTGCACGACCCCTTTTGTCTGATACTCCGGCCCGCGGGCAACACTCACGGTGTCGCCAGGCCTGATGTCATAACCCCTTTCCTTTGTGTATTTAATTGTTGGGGCGAGGCACATCCGTTGAACAAATGCCGCCGGAACTTGAATTCTTGATTTGTCTGTAATGAAGATAAGGGAGGGATCCTGGAACCACAGCTGAGTGGCTCCCATAGGAAACCAGATCACAACACCGCGTTTCCCCATGTGCTCTCCCACAAGAACTTCTATGGCATCCCCAACTTCTATAGATTCAGATTCGGGGGGAGGCTCGAAATGTTGCTGTGATAATGGTCGTGATTGTAGCGTGTGGTTTAAAGGCCGACGATCTAAGAAGTATTTCGAAACTTGCACCTGTACTGAGTGTCAAATAGTTTGTAATTTTTTTCGATTTACACTAAACATTTACCTGTTCCATGGAGACCTCTTGGCAAATGTGAAAAAGTTCACCATCCATTTGAACGATATGGCCTTCCAAGCCCAAATATGAACCTGCCACCACTCGAACCGCATCCCCAACCCAAAAGATGCGCTCCACGTCCTGAAGACGAGCTTCCACTTCTTTCCGATGTCCGTCGAAGGTGAATTCTAAGCGCACGGAACCACCAGACGAATGGTCTATCGACACGACCGTGCCGATCTCTGACCGAACTTCTCCGTGGACCATTCTGGCCGCATCTCCTACGCGCAAGAACTGCATCAAAAACACTACGAGGGTTTTCTTGACCAGGGGTTTGTCCCATCCAGATCGCTGATACAGTAGTATATCGTCAGCGGGGAGGAACGCAATGAGGTCTAGAAGATAACAGTGGAACTTTTTTAGTAGTAGTCCCATGAAGTACTGTTCTCCGTTGTATGAAAATCCTACAACTTCTTCATCACGAATAATATCGGACACTGGCTTGCCATTCGGAAGGAGAGATCGGTCGAGCAGCGCTACAGATCCCCGAGGCATGGGATAAGGAAAGTCGCGAGGAGGTATCAAAACCGCGACAAAAAGATTTGATTGATCGGAATCGAACACATAGCCAATGTCGCCCTTGTACTTGCCGTTTTTGATCCTCACCCATGAGGGGTTGGGCAGTTTGATACTTGAACGTTTCAGTACTTCACGATCTTCCTCTGAGATGAGGAGATATTCTTTGACGTGGAGAAGATCCAACTGTGAAAGCAATGCTGCGATGGTTTTGGGGCTATCCAAGACCACGTACAGTTTGCCTTGTGCCCAAGGTGACACAGTGACGGCAAATCCATTGCTTTGAAGACGCCCAGCAATATATTTCGTGGCAATTCCTGCGATGCGATGAGTGACATTTCATGTAAAGTAAAAATAAACATACTGTGAACATGAACCAAATACATCCTACTCATACTCGCGTCGGAGGACTGGGCAGTTCTGTGATGGTGATGTCCTGATGAGCTGGGCTGGTCGCCTTCATACCTATTGAAGATGAGGCTCATTGCTGCAGCAAACTTATGTTGGCCTGATTGTCCTGGCAAGCGTGTAACTTTTGGCGACGGCACAGAGGGGCCATCTTCACCCTGAGCCTCATCCTCTTCATCCTGGGAATCCTCTCCTGCTTCAAGGTCGAGGTAAGGATGCTTCAACTGTATTTAAAGTTCGGTATGAAAAGTATATGAAATGAGTATTTTACTCACTGTGGGTCGTCTACATGATTGATGACTTAACAAACCACCGCTTGTTCTCGATGTAGTCGTGGTTACAGGTGAATCTGTTGCTGGACGAGGGATGTCGGATGAATCAGAGGACGCGTGGAGTATGTGTCTGGCCTTCAGGACGTGAAGGTTTGCCAAGACAACACTGTCATCACCGTCACCAGAGAACAACGTGTCTCGGGCGTCCTTCCAATCATCCGCAGAGTATCGATCGCCTAAGTATGATGAAAATGCATCTTCCATCTCAGGGAAGGTCATGTCGGTGGTGAGGAATTGTTCCAAAATGCGCCATGCACCTTCATCCGCCAGTGGCGATGATGTCACCCGACTATCCTCTGTGCCATAAAACAGCTCATGAGTGACGATATCGACGGCACAGTATTACGACTCACCTTCTTCACGTCTGATGCGCTTTGGGGCACGTTCATCATCACTGGATGCCGCACATTTGGACATGATGTTGTCTGTAGTCTATATGATCAACATCGTTGATACCGTGAACTCAAAATCTCACATACTGTATTTGATAGTTTACTCAGTAATATGTTCTCTATGCTATCTATGTGATTATCGTATCGAGGTGGTGATAAGGTCAGATTTTATAGTGAATGACTAATTGTGGAAGCGCTTAGCAAATGGTGGATTTCCAAGTTGTGGACATTGCACAATTGTCGATCGACGGCACAGCATTATTCTTTGAAGTCATTGTGGACCAACAGCGAGACTAGTAAATGCATGACAAAGACCGTTGTGGGGAACGTACCCACTGTAGGCTCATATACCGTGGTTATCAAGGACCTCACAGGTCACTATCCGTATATCCTGGTCTTCGCACGACACCCATCCGTCATACGTATGTCATCCGTCCCATCCGTTATCCGTCCGCGTCGTCCGCTACATATCCGTCTCATGCGTTCCATACGTCACCCGTCCATCTCATGCGTTCCATACGTCACCCGTCCGTCTCATGCGTTCCACACGTCACCCATCCATCCCATCCGTTACCCATCCGTCTCATCCCTGCTGTCCGTTACCCATCTGTCTCATCCATGCCGTCCGTTACCTGTCCGTCATACGTCCATGCTACGTGTCGTCCGTTATCCGTCCGTTATCCGTCAGTCGTCCGTTACTAGATCGTGTCACCCGTCCGTCATCCGCCCCATCCGTCTCTCATCCGTCACCCGTCCGTCGCACAGAACATCCACGGACCCATCATATTACCTTCCCTTAGCTCGCGCATCCGCCGCATCCGTCCTATCCTGTCCCGTCCGTCGTCCGTCCTTACTGGTGAGTACCTATTATGCTCGATGTATCACTAACATGTCGATATCCCTTACGCTACGCACGTGCGCGCTTCCATAGTCAAAGCGGATCCCTATCGTACGACCCAGACCCGGTCGTATTAACTTAGAGTCAGTTCGGAAACTCGATGTTGGGGCGTATTTGCCAACATGTGCATGTGAGGCAATGTGAGTTGCATCGGCATGCTTCTTCGGCCAGTCGGAGCTCGAACCTTCCTCACCAACTAACCAGCACCACAATGGACTGGATCGATCCTCACCTCCGCAAGCTGATCTATTCATCAGTTGTCGCTGCTGTATCCATCTGTGGCCAATTTACTACTGTTCTCATGGCTACTGAACCATCTACTACTACTGCTAGTGCTACTCCAGGTGTACCAAAGGCGCAGTGGAATGTACCAGAGACCAATGCCCTTCTCGCCCACCTACTCAAGAACATCTCAGAGGCTGGGGATGGCGCGAATTTCAAGGGCTCTACATGGACTTCAGCAGCGACTGCCCTTGCAACGGCTAACTTGCTAACTGCAGGCCCTCCGAAGACAAATAAACGATGTAGAAGTAAATGGATCTCCGTGAGTGCATCGAGATTCTCTAAGTCCCATTCCACTAATAATTACCCCTGTACTAGCTCAAAATGACATACCGAGAGATCCAAAACTATCGCAACGTCTCAGGAGCTCATTGGGACAATATTAAAGGCGCTGCAATCGAAGGAGAGGCTGCATGGCAGGTATTCAATAGCTACGTTGGATCAAGTGTACGTCCTGCTGTCTAAGATCATCTGCTATATTCTAATCCTTCAAACAGACATCCCGCCATACATTGCGGCAATTTCCAACAGCGGGTGGATATACTACGACAAAATCGCTGAAATTTTACCAAATGGCACTGGCGCTCAGGGAAACCATGCCTTCTATCCGGCTGCTGCTGCTGCAGCTGCTCCGGTGCTAGTTGATGATGATGATGGGCCTGGAGCCGACGAGCATATCATTTCTGCCGCCGCAACCCTCATTGCATCAGCCACCAGCTCTAGCGCTGATCCTCTTGCCACTTCTATAGAATCTCTTGGCGATATCAACTTCACTGCCTCCTGCTTTCCCACTGTGCCTCCTTCCACTATTGGGTCTAGTATCGGCACCGGAAAACGCACACACAACGACGCATCGTTTGACATGGTGTCATCATCCTACGCATCTACTCCTCCGTCATTTTCAGGCCCCTCGGCGTCAGTAACAGCACCCCCTGCAAAAAGATCACGGTCTAGACACCATAGTGACATGTTGATGAGTAGTACAGCACGAGGGTCAAAGCTTACACCTGCCACCGCAGTTGTTGGAATGCAAGGTTCCATCAAACTGTATCGGCGACATTCTCGAAAAAGCTGTCACCGCGCCTGCACCTGCACCTCCCCTTCCTCCTCCCCCTCCTCCCTTGGCCATAACAGCCCTCGATCGCGCTATGCATCTTATGCAGACTG
Organism: Suillus ampliporus; assembly: GCA_016584345.1. Classification (NCBI taxonomy): domain Eukaryota; kingdom Fungi; phylum Basidiomycota; class Agaricomycetes; order Boletales; family Suillaceae; genus Suillus; species Suillus ampliporus. The sequence continues at coordinate 6,291 of JABCPV010000788.1, read as the reverse complement.
AAGATGCTGATGTACCTGCAGAGGAGCTAGGGCGGTTGTTACTGATTTTCATGAGCAACGAGCAGGCGATGGAAATTTATGTGCAGAGCCCACTTGCAACACGCCGCTCTTATGTCAAGGCACTTCTGATGCTCACGCGTCGAAGCAGGTGTAACGCTAATCTCTCGTCCCTCGTTCATTCAAGTTGTACAATGTGTCTCAGGCTGTATTGTGCTGTGTTCTCGTGATTGTTGTCACCTCATTGTTGTCTGTTGTCCTACAAGTCATGTAGCATTGGATTGTAATACGCGTATGATCTATGCATCAATATTATCATCTGCAGCTTCATCCTCGTCTACATTCTCGTCATCAAAGTCAAGTAAGAAGTCCTCTTCGTCTAGATCGTCACCATCTGCTAGCGCTCGTTCATGCAAAATCTGCCCATATTGAGCCCACATACCCTCAGCAATGCGGTCGCGCAAGCGGCTCATTTCATTTTCCACTATTTCTTCCTCGCCTACTACTGCATCGAGTGGCTCAGCCTCATCCTCCACCGGATCCCCATCTGAGTTGGTATCTGGGAGAGGACCCTCCTGTGGGTCATGCAGGCGTATAAAGTTATGGATTGCACATAGAGTGGCTGGAATCTGCGCCTGGATCTCTAAGTTATACCTCAGTGCAAGAATGAGGATGCGAAAGCGATGTTTTACGACACCAAAAATACGTTCAATAACGTTCCTTGCCATGGCATGGCGAAGATTGAATAGTTCCTCTTTATTGCACGGCCTGTCATCAATGTTAGTATCTCAGAGATGGTGTTCAGAAGAATATGATCTCACCTGACACTTGCTCGCCCCCACTCGGCGAGATGATAGTGGACACCGCGGTATGGGATCAGAAGTCCACGGCGTAGAGGATAACCAGCGTCGGCAAGAAAATATTTGTCTTCGGAGATATGAAGGTCTTTAGTACATGCGTCCTCAAAAACACATGCGTCTGTGGCGGATCCCTCCCAACCAGTGAGAGCATAGGTAAAGTTCATGTCGAAGTCGCATGTGAACAGGCAGTTTTGAGAGATGAGACCCTTGCTATCACAGTAAGCAGCACGTTCGAGTGCAGGAGGCGTAGCATGGATATGACTCCCATCAAGCGCCCCAATGGCATCCTTAAAAAAGGGCCAGAATTTAGGATTCTGGCGGATTCTCTGGGAAGTTACTTCGTCTGATGGCAGGTGCACGTAGTTTGAATAGAATGGTGGGGTTGAGAAAATTACGAGCATCCTTCGAAAGTATCTAGAGATAGTGAGATGGATGAGTCCAGTCCATGAAAATATGACACTCACCGAGAGATTGTCTCATTGGAACACTGAAACCTTTCTCCGATGTGCCTGATTGACAGGCCAGTGACAGCGGCATACAAGAAAATAGCAAGTTGCTCCTCGAGAGAGACGAACTTGGAATTGGAATACCCAAGGGCACGGAGTTCTGAGATAAGCTTTGCAAAGACATGGGCATGCATGCCGAGCTCGCAACGAATGCGTTCAGGATGACCAGTGAGTAATTCAACCACCCATGCTTCACCAGAAAGCGCTGATGTATGGTAGGGTTCTGGGTCCCTTGGGTACATAGACGCTACAAGACTACCAGATGCATGGATGAGAATGCTGAGTAGAAGTACCGTGTACTGGATGATCTTATGATGAAGCTGTGGCCGGTGTTGAAGATGAAGCCCCGGAAGGACTTGGGGTAGGGACTCCATAGTACTAGTGAGGATTCACGAGCTCGGGGACGAAGTCTAGTATACTGTCTGTCGAACTCTAAGCTAGGATCATATTGGAGCTCTGACTGGCCGAAGAAGCATGCCGATGCAACTCACATTGCCTCACATGCACATGTTGGCAAATACGCCCCAACATCGAGTTTCCGAACTGACTCTTAGGGTTTGTCGGATTGCGATCCTATATATATAGAAGACAACTACCTATGTTCTTTTTACCTTTTGTTATCAATCCCATCATTTCCGCTTCGAGAGTACTTCTCTAGTACTCTGCTCACTGTTCCTACACTCTGAATCTACTGTTTGACCAAATCTGAGTTGTCCGTCCATCTGTCCGTCCGTCCGTCATCCGGCTGTCTGACTAGGAGCAAGTACCCGTCGTGAATCTGGTCCGACTTCGCCCAGTCTTCGTCATAAAGGCTCATAGTCCGTTTCCCTTCTTGTTGTTTTCATCCGTGCACTATCCGCGTTCGACCCGCTTTTCTCGTGCATTGTTCTCGCGCCCGTCCGCACTTTCCGCATACGCAGATCCTTCATCCTACCAAGTATACAGTGGCTCAAAAAACTGTCCGCATGTTTGCACTATTTTCACTATTTACATTATTGTGTATGAATGAACAGGTATATCCAGAGCATGCCAGTGGGGTATTTTGTAGTACCCCTTCAGGGCAAGATTTCGAGCCCTTACCTGTGGGAATCCATTGTAATATGGTGGAGCTATGAGCATTACAAAATGATGACTCATGCGGACAGTTTTTTGACCCAAATATTTTACACAGATAATCAAGTGTTCTGGTATTTTGTGTGACCTCCCTTGGCTTTAATCACTCCTTCTATCTTTCTAGGCATACTTTCAATCAATTTCTGACAGTTCTCTGCTGTAATATTTCCCTACTCCACTGTGACTCTCTCCCATAACTCCCATACCCCTTTAGGAGGGTGGTCATAGGCTAAAAGCCTCTTCTTAGGTACTCCTGATAGATGTTCAATGATATTAATATTAGGGGATTGTGCTGGCCAGTCAAGGAGATGAATATTGTGCTCTTCAAACCATTCTCTGGCTCTCCTGGATGTATGCTTGGGATCATTATCCTATTGAAAAATGATATCTTCTTCATTAATTTCTAATTCTGTCATGCTAGGCAGCAAGTGGTGGTTGAGAATGCCCACATACTGCTCAGCATTCATCCTCCCCTCAACTTCTGCAAGAATTACCACACCATTCCACTCCATACAGCCCCATACCATTAGAGAACCTCCTCCAAAATTGAGAGTTTCATTAATCTCTCTGTCTGTAAGAGGCCCCCCCCTTCTTTTTCCACACATATACCTTCCCATCTGACCCAATTCTATTGATTTTAGTCTCATCCGACCATCTGACCAACTTCCAGTCCTCTACAGTCTAGTGTTGATGGCCTAGGTCAAACACTAGTCTTCTCTTCCTGTAAGTGATGGAAAGAAGAGGCTTTTCTTTTTTGTTACAGCCCTAAGATTGGCTTCCTTAAGGACATTTCTTACTGTTTGTGAAGAAACTGGAGTAGTGATGATGGAATTGATATGATAAGTGACTTGGACAGCATTATATGTTGGATAATGACCCTCGTATCAGTAGAGGTGAGTTTGGATGGACAACCTCCACTGAAGTTTTGCTTGTCTAGGTGACATTCTTTGATGAGCTTAGCTACAGTAGACTTGCATACACCAGTTTATAGAGGCTATTTGATGAGTGGAGAGGCCAGCAATAGACAGAGACAGGATATTATCACTTTGAGCAGGGGAGATGACTTTCATAGTGATTATGACTATGATATATGGGACACCCTTTATTATATAATTAGAAATAGGTGTAATAATGTCATAATGACACCACTTCATAATTTATTTAATAGTGACATGGATTTATGGTGTCATAACTCATAATTTATAGAATTTAAATCTAGGGTCAAAAAACTGTCCGCATGAGTCATCATTTTGTAATGCTCATAGCTCCACCATATTACAATGGATTCCCACAGGTAAGGGCTCGAAATCTTGCCCTGAAGGGGTACTACAAAATACCCCACTGGCATGCTCTGGATATACCTGTTCATTCATACACAATAATGTAAATAGTGAAAATAGTGCAAACATGCGGACAGTTTTTTGAGCCACTGTAGGATCGACTCGGGTCGTTAGACAGAGTCTAGTCTTTGCTTCTCCTCGCATTCTATCGAGGATCGCTGCCCAGTAGCAATCCCCTTGGGACGAGTATTACCCTCGAACCCTAGGACTATATTGACTACCCTTAGCATCTATATTTTCCTCACCCACAACTGGAGCCCACCGCGAGGGGATCATCTGGGACGACTAGCAGGTCACTTAGACCCACTCCGGCTCGTTTAGACCTTTCAGAATTGCGACAAGTGTTCCAAGACCTTCACCTATCGCCTGAAGATATCCTTGTTCCAGTTCCGGACGACTTAGCACAGCACTCGCGACCCTTTGCTACCCCGTCGCATAGTGAAGAAAGTTTTCATCTTACACCATCCATCTCATCTTCATCTGCGCTTTCCTCTCCACCTTCTACATCCGCTTCTAGTCCTGAAGAGGAATTTAATATCCCAGACTTACCAAACCTGCAAATCTCGGACCCGTTCCTCCAATCGCTTCCGTCCTGCTTCGCAAGCAATATCCTCGCAAGTCCATCTTCAGCCAGTTCCCTTACAGCATCTTCGGATCCGACTCGTCCTACTACGCCCGCTGTCACCTTATTTGCACCGGTCCCATCTCCGTTAACGCAACTACCCTTTACCAACCCAATACCTCCGACTACTATGTCCGCCATACCCTTCCGGATGCCTCTCCACGGCATGGACGCCGCACCCAAATTCGACGGAACACCATCTCACCTGATCCGCTTCCTGGAAGATGTCACACAGCTTGCAGACTCCACTACACTCACCCCAGAGGAGAAAATCAAGGCCACAATGCGGTATGCCAGTATAGAAGACGCAGAAACATGGGCCTGCCTGCCTTCGGCTAAAGCGAAAGATTTCAACGCCTTCGTTACCACAGTTAAAACCTTATATCCGGGATGTGAGGGTGATCAACGCTTCACACCTGCGGACCTTGCGGTTCTATCGGCAGAACAGGCTCGGATGCCCATGCGCTCGCAGGTGGAGCTCGGGGCCTATTATCGGAAATTCTTCCGTGTATCTTCCTTCCTTATAGATAAGAAGCGTCTAGCTGAGACCGAGCGGGACCGTCTTTTCATGGACGGGATCTGTAAGGACGTCAACAAGTCTATCCGCACCCGCCTAGCGATCAAACTACCAGATCACCATCCCGATGAACCATACCCTATCGAGATAATCCTCGAAGCGGCCCAATTCTTACTTCCAGGCACTACTCCATCATCGCCACCGGTACCAGTCCCAACCCCATCCGCTCCGCAGTGATCGGCCGCTCCAACGCCTCAGGTACACCCGCCCATCAGCAACCCGCAGCAGGGTCAGTAGTCAAGCAGGAGTACACATTCCGTCAGGGGCAAGGCCCGGAAATCCGAGCATGCAAGTTCTGTGGAGGTATGGATCACTTCGTGCGGATATGCCGAGAAGTAGAGGCATATATCCGCAGCGGTAAGTGCAAGCGACACGAGATCAGCGGACAGATATGTATGGCTGACGGGGGATGGATCCCTGGGCACCAGAACGATGGGAGAACCCTAAGAGAGTGTATTGACCATCACCTACAGGAACCCGCACCTACGCAGACACCTCGCGTCCCATGGGCTCAGCGTGATGCACCCCCTCATTCAAATGCAACAGCAGGGATATTCTGCTGCGCTGGCCCGGACGTCGAGGTCATGTTAGAGGTGGAGCCTTCGGCATACCTGACCACTCTGACGGAATCCGAGTCCAATGAGGACAACGAGAATACGCGCTTCATCACGGCATTCAAGCTCGCATGGGCTGCAACCCAGTCCTCTAAGTTGTGTGCCAAGTTCGACAAGAAGGGCAAGAGCGTCCGCTTCGACGGGATCGACGTCCCTACAACCCGATCGCATGCAGGACCTGCCTCCAAGCAGCCCACAGTAACGGAGGAGATCGTATCTCCTGTGGTACAAGCATCGTCGAACAAAGGAAAGGCACCCGCAGCTACCCCAGCTGTACAACTACCATCAGGTCCACCCGCTAAACCAGTTCCGAAACCGATGAATATCCCCCGTGTCGCACAACCTTCCGCATCCGCTAGTTCGTTTCCCGCAGACTCAACCCGTACTAACGCACCCTCTTCCCTTCCTTCATCAAGTCAATATAGATATGCATTCGAGTTAGAAGACAAGGGTGTGGACGCGCACGTATTAAACCGTGTTCTTGACTCTTCCATCTCCGGTACCCGTCCGGGAGCTCTTCGCAATAGCACCCGACTTCCGCAAACAGTTTCGAGACCTGACTACGACTTGACGGGTCACGGCTGGGACAGTCCTAGTTAACGGGCTTACCAGTCGTCCTGAAGTTCAGGAGTTTGTCAGGGGATTCGAGGACTATGTCACCC
>JABCPV010000787.1:0-11294 GCA_016584345.1 Suillus ampliporus | reverse complement strand
TAAGCTGGCCGGCCTGGTTTCACATCCAGTCTATGTAGTGCTGGCCAGCTTAATCAGAACTTGAGCCAGCCTGGCTGGAGCTCATGTACACTATGCAGTGTAGGGCTAGCCAGTTAGTATGATATTCTCCACAGTGGTGGAGAAATTGAGACACCTTATAACCAGACCGAGGACAAATGACTTGCCTTTCATATTGACTTGCCAGTCGCAGGTAGGTTAATGCCAGGCTGTGGACAAGTGGGGCAAACCAAGCCAGATCACCCTTGTCTGGTTTCTGCCTATCATCATGGGCAAACCCAAACCATTTTCGGTTCATCAAGTCTCTCCACAGGCGAGACACTCTCATGAGTTCTCGATATCTATTCTAGAAAAATGTTTGGTACGGTTAGTTAAACTGTCACCAAGAAGACTTATATGCTCTTACAGGAACAGTGTCTGGGAAACAGTTATTGGTCATAGACAATTTTTTCAAAGAAGCTTGATGCTGAAGTCTTGCACTCCAGTGCATCAATTAGAAAATGATTTAAGACATCGAAAGTAAAGGCAGTCTGAGGTCGAGTGGTACTTGCTGGAAATAATCCAGCTTTCAGCAATTGCAAATGCTGGTGACAATTGCCCCCAGGACAGCTGCACCAGACGATGTTATGCAAAAACACTCCAGTGGAATGTACAATGGTCAACTTGGTTGATATCGTCAACCATGAACTGTCTCCGTTGGTGGAAAATCAGTGTCTGCATCCATTGGAATATTCTCCCATGCCTGCATGTCATCAGAAAATGGACATGGTTGTCCCCCATGGCCCATATACCAGACAAAACCCAATTCTTCAAGTGACGTATCATTGAAGCATTTCCCAATCCACTCTTGAACCTTGTGGAAGGGCAAAAACTTGTGAGTGTTGACAATGCAAGAACGACAGAATGTCTGATCTCCACTGCAAGTCAAACAACGGAATTTCCCTTCACCAATCTGACAAGACTGGCACTGGGATACGTCGGAGGGTTTCTCCAAGTCAAGGAGGATATCCAAGTACAGGTCTTGGAAAGGCAGATATTCTTGAATGAAGTCATTCTGGGTCTGGTCGTATTGATCTGTATTTAGTGCATAATTAAATTACACTGAATCATCAAGCTTGCCTTGGTTTTTCTTTGTGGGTTCTCTAAATAAGAAACAAAGTCACCGGGACTTCTCTATCAAAATCTTCAGGACTGCTTTGCAACCCTTGAGCATCCTCTCTAACACGTTTACGAGGGCTGGAGGATGGAGATGGTGTTGGGGCAGTGTCATAAAGGCTATCAGCACATGATTCCACCCAGGTTGGCTTGCTTCTCTTGCCAATGACTTGTTTATGAGACACATAGGCAACATCAAGATCCTTGCCTTTAGACAATTGACCTCTTCTTTGAAGGTAAATGTAGCTGCCTTGAGTCGAGTTCTTTTCTTGGAAGACATAGTGTTACTTGGGGGGGGAATGGAGGATATTGACATTCTATTTTTGAAAGTTGAAAATATTCATAGGAATCACTAGAGCGCATCAATTAATCTAGTAGGGTCAAACACCGACTTTTCCGATCCCAACCCCCCCCCCCTCAATCATCTTGTCACAACCCTGAACTATCCTGCCGCCCCACCATCTTCAAAAAATAGGCCTGTGTTGGAAAGGGTGGTCTGGATACCCTGACTCTAGAGTGGATTTTATCCTTCATAAAATGGGCGATAACCAGCCTTTCTCCTGGACCCCATGGACCAATAGAATGTTGTAAAACCTTCCCTGAAATGAAGACCATTGTCCCAGGGCAATAATTCAGTTCGGCCCCAACATCTGCTAACATCAACTTGGCCTCATGGCCACTGCCTAAACTGATCAGAAGATCAAAAAGAGAAGGTGCACCACCCGGATCTCTGTGTGATAAAGTCGTACGATTTGCAATTATTTCCAATCCTGAGAAGATTGAGGGCCAATGACAGATGGGCGGTGATGCAGAACCTTGAAGTTCCTGAATAACCCGAGTGATTGCCAAGGTGCCTGCTTCAAATAGATCTGGAGCTGATACAGCGGTAATTGCATTCCAGAATGATTCAGTAGCCGACAAAGCAGCTAGCCATTCCTGGACCTCTACAGACCTATAGGAAGCTGAGGTCACCATTGGGTCTTGCAGTCTCTGCAAATGCAGTCAAAAGTAGCTGAATGCCCACTAAATTTGACACATACCTCATGCCTTTGCATAAAATATGCTGGTGATACTGTGATTCTGCCTGCTCCAAATTCCCCACCCCCCTCTGGGACAACAAAGCCTTGAGATCGCCAAGACTTTTCGGCAGAGGACGTAATTGTTTCAAGAAGTACAGTCCGTAAACCCTTAGTGGCTGAGTTCACATATTCCTAATTTAATTATCAATTTATGAGGGGAATCCCCAAAGAAGAATGAACATACAACCCAAGAAGAAGACAGAATGTTTGGCAAGTAAATAGTTAAAATTTACCTTGCCGGTCCACAATAGTAGCTGGAACTGAAATTTTACCGATCGAGGCTGCCGAAAAGTACTTTGGTAGCTTCCATCAGATTTAGGTGCGGAGACTTTGGCCATTTCGGCCAATCTATCAATGTCCCAATCCACATAATCTGCAAAGGATTTGAATTGGAAACCAGATGATATCTTGCCGAGTGAAATAACTCACAAGGATTTACCATTGCATGGGCAACTGTGAGTGCAGCTCGGTTGATCTCATATTCTGAGATTGACCCAGAAGCATGGAAGGTGACATCAGGTGTTGCTAAGCAACTGTCTAGCTCATATCCAATTCTTAACCTTAAGCAAGACAGTTAGACCGAGATCAAAGATGTTCCTAAACATATCCTCACCTTGCTTTGTGTAGAAGATGATTTTGCAATACCCCCCCTTTGAAGATCCCTGTTGCTGATGATTTCCCCATAATTTCCTTGATCCTTGTGGTCAGAGCCGCTCTTAGCTTGGTAGATTCACTCATCAGTTGGTCCATGTTGAGCAAAGAAAATTTTGAACCATCAACACTAATTTAACTTAAACAGTTATATGAAATAACTCCGAAAATTCATCCCACATCAAATTGGGATATACAAACAGAATCTACTGATCTCGGAGACAGATTAAATTAACTTGCCCAGATTAGAAATTGACAAATAAGGACAGGATCTGTGTGACATAATTACTAGTATTGTAATGACTCGCTATGTAGACTAGGGAAGACCACCACAGAAGAATGGATATTCTGAATCTTGGACTACACTGTGGGATCCCTATCTCAAATAGCAGCTGGAATTTAACCCCCTGGAGAGACAGCAAGGACTCAATACTTTCAATAACGATAGTCGAGGGTAGGATAGTGAAAACCTTGAGTCCTTGAGGTCTCATGATGTGTCAGATTCATGCTACTGTCCTTGACCCTGTCACTTTCAAGAGCCACAACACAGGCGCCAGTGTTCATTGGTGCTAATCATCTGGACAAGTGGCAATGACGCCATTTGAAAATCACTGCCCTGCATGGTCAGAAGGTAATTTCAAAGAAGAATCAGCCTTCTGATTATGCAGGGCGGTTGGTGTCATATGGCGTCATTGCCACTTGTCCAGGTGTCTTGCTGCCATCTGCTTATGCCAATAGCATATTTTGACTGTCGGACAATAATCAATGATAAGTAAACAAAGCGGTCAATGAGCAAAAATGGATTCTGGTCTATCAATCTGCAGGTAGCTGTATATCATACACTATTGCAACTGCTGTCCGCTTGCTTTCTTAATAAGTCTCTTTGCTAATATTCACACGGTCACATGACTTTTTCAGCCAACAGCAAGTAAGGTATGCCATCAAGATCAAATTTCAATTACAAAGTGCAAGCATTAATCTAATTACAACTAAGCAAACAAATAAAGTTACAGATATAAAAGGGGGAGGCGAGACTTCAATGAGGGGGCCCTCCTCACCCAAAGCCTCACACTCCAAGTGAAAATGTAGATAGAAAATATATATACTGTAATATAGAACAAATTTGTCCTGTAACAAATATTAGACCCGAAATTTGACACAAGATTAATGACTTAACTAAAGACTGCTGCAGCACAAAGAAACAAAGAAGTTTATTAGGCTAGAGAACAAAATAGATTCAGTGAAGGTCATCAAGGATTGAGCGCTTACCACTATGAAAAAAGGCTAAGGCAAGAGCCACTTGTCATGTGCTGTGAAACCGCCAATTCCAATAAGCAGGAGCCACTGACAAATGGCATGCACTGTGCTAACCCCCAGTCCCAAAATGATGGTGTCTAAATAGAACAGATTATTAGCAACAGACGCAAGATAAGACTTACTTTGGGCCACTGGAGGGTGCTCCAAGGGAGGAGTGGCGCTATCCCCAAGTCTCAAAAAACCTAAGTATAACAGACATTAGCAAGGGGGTGAAATAAATTAAGTACTTACCTTGAGAGACCTCAAGGAAAAGACAGTATATGTAAATGAAAAAAGTTAGTAAGTAGGCGCGCCAAAAAAAAAAACTTACTCTTTGAAGGGTGACTGTAGGGTAGTACCTTTGAATTCTTGCAGCTGCAGTCTGCAAGAACCCAAAGGAGTACTCTGGTAGTCGCCCTGAGGTGATGGCGCTGAAAGAAATAAAGGATGAAGGATCATGATGAGGGTAAGGACAAAAGGAGGGATTGAACCATGAGAACTGATTGTTGTTGTTCATATGCACGTGTCAGTTTGTTATGTTCGTGAATGAACTATGCCACAGCATCACATGACTTCACAATCAACCAACGTTCCAACTTCTACAGCGTCACATGACTTCATCCCCAATTCAACGCGACGCGTTGAATTGGGGATGAAAGTCATGTGATGCTGTAGAAGTTGGAACGTTGGTTGATTGTGACAAACAGATCCAAATAGTCACGTGCACAATCAACCAACATTAACTTGTAAACTTTGACTTCATCTTTGAATGTGCTCTTCTCTCAGCATTTGTTTGAACTACATAACAGTAAGTGCTATTTTCTGCATCTCACTTACTAAATATATCTACATTTGTATAGTTGCATGGTAAAGTCAAAAACAAACCTGCCAAGAAGTCCACCGGTGGCACTGTGCGCCGCATCACTTTTGCCAGTGGTGGCATCCACTGCAGCAGTTCCTGTGCCAGATGAGCTCAATGTCAGAGAGCCATCTGAGCACAATGAAGTAAGTCATTATTGGCTCTTACCGTTTGCACTAACACATGTCCTTATTTGCAGTTCTGTCTGATCTGCAGAGATAGTTCTGTTGGGGAAGACCGTCTCTTCCTCTGCAGCACCTGTCCGCGGGTCATGTGCTCACACTGCATGGATATCCCCCTTGCCAGTGCACATGAGGTGGAGGGTGACGACGTCACATTTGTCTGTATCTCTTGCCATGTTGGCCCAGAACGGCACGGGCGCGCACCTTACTTGCCCTATTTGTATGTTTTTTCTTTTATTTCATGCTAACTAACATTCACTTGATTTTATAGGGTTTTTACCGGCAGGGAAAACCACTCTTTTCATCATTCCTCCCAATCCACGCTACCTTGGAGGTCTCACTCCAATCCCAGCTCTCTTCGGCACCCACGCTCATGCTGCATCTCGTTCTCGTCGACCACAACATCACCAGCAGTTGTTTCGAACTGACCGCCAACTTCCTTCAGCCTTACTTCCCCAGCGGAGGTTTGGAATTTCATACCGTCTCGTTCGATGTCGGCAGTGCTTCGAAGATCGACCAGTACCAGTTGGCAGCAAGTACCATTGTCCAATCGCTTATGAGCTCAAACTGGGCTCACATTGTCATCGCCATCACTAACCACACTGATTAACGAGCATGGGGATCTGTTTGTCGGGTATGAGGGCAAGAAGAAGAAGTCATACGTTGTGGCACGCGTTGACTCTGTAAGTGACACCTTTTGACTGATGTTTGTATTTACTCATTTAACCGTCAAAGTTTTTCGACATTCTGCTTACACCTTGGCATTCCACTGATTCATGGTGCTGCGGAATCATACCTCTGGCTGTTTTCGTGTGGTGCCACTCATTATACACCCTACTTCCTTTGCATTGCTTGCAACAAGCGGGTCATAGAGTAAGTACGTTTGACCTTAGCTTGACAAATACTAACTTAGGCCAAACAGTCATCGCATGACCGCCACTATTGGCTTCAATGCCTGTTTGTTTTCAGCCAAACTTTCACCGCCAACCTTCTGCTGGCATTTGCAGAGCTGTCATCATGAGCGCTTGCCCATTTCTCATTGCCTTTCCTGACATGTTGGGCAGTCTTACAAGCTGGGGCGCCACTCTGATGGTTCTTGCTGATGCTGGACAACTCAGGTTCCTTGGCCGTTACCCAAATTCTCCTGGACGCATTCCTTACTTTCGCCCTTGGGGTCAGTACCTGCCACTTCAGTGTCCACAGTGTGGGTGGACTACACTTGGCGCACAGTCATCATGCACAAGGATTATATCTTTGAATGCAAGAATGACGACTGTAGGAAAAAGTATGCATTTTCTCAACCTCCTCATTCCAGGATCCTTTTGCCAGGAAAAAGACCTGGTGCTTGCTGGATTTCGGTTGTTTTGGAGCCCACGCCTGGTATCCCTGATGAGGAGGACATGATTATTTAGATTTTTCGTACTTGTTCAATTTGTCTTCGTGTTACTTGTTTGGATTAGTTGCGCTGTCTAAGTCCACTACTCAATGGAAATATAACACAATTTTGATCGTGTTATGATATGTGTTACCAGATCAGTGAATTTGAATGTCCAATTTGATAATAGAAGGTAGACTGATTTGATCTTGTGACGAGATGTGAATTTGATAGTCTCAATATGTCCAATTTGATAATTGATTCAAATTGCAGGTAGACTGGTACAGCGTAGAGGGGGCTAGCCGAAATTCATTTGATCACCCATGTTTATCATCCATAACGAGTGACACTCAGTATGAAGTCACTCGTTATGGATGATAAACATGGGTGATCAAATGAATTTCGTGCTAGCCGCCCTCCTACCGCTGTACCAGTCTACCTGCAATTTCTACTTGAATCGATTACAATGTCTACCGACTGGTCTATTGCCTTTAAGCCAATTCTGGATCTTCACTCTGAGGCCATTTTTGCTGCAGAATCCAAATCTGCCGGAAAACGTATGGTGAAGAAGATTCGTAAGGCTATACTAGTGGCTCAAGACGAGCAAGAGGGGAAGCCATTGTCTTGCCGACTTCTTTGAAAAAGGTCACTAAAATTTCTTACTGTACATGTATTTAGTTATCTGATGATATACATAAATGGCGCCTACAGGCAATAAAACAATACTATGCCAAATGTCTCACAGACAAGGAAGAGGCAGAAGATCGCGAGGCTTCAAGTCGCCAAGAGAAACCATCTTTCTATAAGAAAACCCTGTCTGAATGGGACGTTGCGCAGAAATTATTTAAGCAGGAGATAGACGCATATGACAAGGCCAAACAGCAGAGTAACAGCTTGGAGTATTCAATCAAGTACCGTACTGGGCATGCCAGGGAATGGTTCAACAACATGACATCTTCACAACAGCAGGAGGTCAACTTTGCCATGAAGAAATGGAATGAGGAGGGGGCGCCAGAAGAAACTCAGGCTATGTAAGTCTTACTTCAAATCTACTTTTATTCCAGTCTAACACTTTGGCTTGAGATATCGTAAGAACAACCTCAAGAAAACTCTGGAAGATTTTGCAGAGCAAATTCGGTCGTACCATGGGTTGTCGTATAGTAATGCTTGTTAGTCATAAGAAAAAAGGTCATCAGAGCTTGTCCGTCAGTCTGTAAGTCATAATCAAATCAACATGGAAATCTTGCAACTAACTTAACTATAGACATGAAACTACGCCTCAGAATGCCAAGAAAATTTTTTCTGTGAGCTCAAGTGGTATTAAGGAGTGGACTGCGAATGGATTTGAATCCTTCGCAGAATGGTCTAAGACTGAATTTTGTATGTTTCATTTGATTTTAAATATCACGTTCACTGACTATTAAATTGATAGACCCTTCAGAGGATTCAGACCATGCAGCTTCTGACTGTGAGGATGGACCTGTCTTACCTGAACTCGTACTAGATGATGATGGGTATGCAAAACTCCCTCTTTGCGATGGTATTGGCCTCAAGGGCAACACGAATTGATAAGAAGCATCTTTCACACTTCATACAGTAAGATCTAACATCTTCAATATATGCATGAAATTTGTTTGACTCAATGATTTGTAGAAGTCTGCACAGGTGGCTCTAGGCCTGTACCTTGGGGCGTGATAAACTGCCAGCCCGACTGATTATTTGGAACCTGGTTCAATTCCAACAGGATTTGCGGTCAAAAACCCTTCTCATATGAAGACAGACGAGGGTAAATCATCTATGGAGGCATTGGGAACGACGTTTGGCTGCAAATCAGAAGCTAGTTGTCTTTATCAAGGCTAAGGATGCTGATATGTGTCTCACTGGGAAGTCCAAGAAGAAAGTAGTAAGGACCCAGACTTAGATGAAGAAGATCAAGGCCGGCCGGTTCCCATTCCCTCTGAACGTAGAACACAGCCAGCCGCTCACTCCCATGAGACAACCCCAGATGATGTTGCCATCAATGACTGATACACATTTTTAGAAACCCTTAGCAAGAATGAAAACTACTTGGAGCTTGTGGACGCCATCAGGGACCTGGCAATATTAGCCAATCAAACGGTTAGTGTCACTTGGTGCTGTTTTTTCAATTTTTTGGCTTATATGTCCAACAGCCGATTTCAGAACAACACGAAGATTTGCCTACCTGGGCTGACTGGTCTTGGAGGGAAACTTATCTTCCTGAAGACATTCACACATCATATGCGGCATTGGTGGCTAGCTTGAATACACTACAAACTTGCCCAATCTCTGGGTCACCATCTGTGATGCCAGTAGTGCTAGGAATTGGACTCCTCTATAGGGAGTCTAAATGGGTGATAGAGTATGAGGAAGACGAGGCTGATCCCAATACGCCTTCCTACCTACCTCATTCCATTTTTGATCTACAGTTCTTGGTTGCTCTGGATAATGCTGTCCGGGAAGTCTTGTTCTCCGTTGTTGGTCACATCGAGAGGCTGATGAAAGAGGGACTCAACAATGAAGAGGAGATGAGGATGGTGGTAGATAATGAAGAGGCGGTGAAGAGTGTAGCTGAGGAAGAAGGAGAGGAGCAGGAGCAGGAGGTTGACGTGGTGGTGCAGAAAGGGAGGAAGAGAGAAGGAGCTCACCATGCTTCCTCAAGTAAGTCCAAGAAGCCTAGGACTGAACCTGAGATCTGTAGATCAAGCAGGGTGAGGCAACCCTCCAAGAGATCCCAGAAGATATGATCTTGTATCCTCTAATGTTTTTTGCTAGTTAATCTTGTCAAGGAATTACATATGCTTGTGTAGACTCGGGTGGTGGCCAGTAATAAGTTAAGATTGGAGTATAAACTGGCTGTCCTGGATCTATATACATATATATTGGCCAGCCTGGCTTCTACATAGGTGAATGCAGGACGGCCAGTATGTAGGTTCAATACCTGCAGGTCGGCCGGCCTGCCAACTACACTGGTACATGCAGGCCGGCCAGTCTGCTAGTTTCTACATGCTGGCCAGCTTTGCTCCTACATCAGTGTGGGTAGGCCGGCCGGTATGCGAGTTTCATACCTACAACCTGGCCAGCCAGGCTCCTACATATGCAAAGGTAGGACGGCTGGTATGCTAGTTTAATACCTACAAACTGGCCAGCCTTGCCTGTACATAGGTGCTAGATTTAAAGTGACATTCCTACCAACCAGCCAGCTTTGCTCCTACAACGGTGAGGGTAGGGCGGCCGGTATGCCAGTTTCATACCTACAAACTGGCCAGCCAGGTTCCTACATATGTGAAGGTAGGACGGCCGGTATGCTAGTTTAATACCTACAAAATCTGCCTTGCCTGTACATAGGTTGATTTCTGGTTGGCTGATATGCTAGTTTTAAACTGAGATTCCTACCAACTGGCCAGCCTGGCTCCTACACAGCTGCACATTGGACAGCCAGTATGCTAGTTTAATACCTACACACTGGCCAGCCAAGCACCCATAGGTCAATGGAGAACAGCTGATATGCTAGGTTAAGACCAACAGACCGGCCAGCCGTGCCTGTACACTGGTATATTGCAGGGTGGCCGATATGCTAGTGTTTGACTTACAAACCGGCCTGCCTGATGGCCTCCTAAGTGAATACATGATGGCCGGTATACTAGTTCCAAAAATACATGTGGCAGCCTCGTTCATACATAAAGTCGACTAGTGTGTTGGTTTAAGACTTACATACCAACTAGCCAGACCTCTACTTAGGTGGATTGCAGGGTGGCCGCTATGCTAAGTTAAGACATAAACTGGCAAGCCAGGTAGCTGCAGGTAGACCAATATGCTAATTTAAGACCTACATACCGGCTGTCCTTACCTCTACATGGGCAGATATCAGGTGGCCAGTTATACTAGTAGTGTAAGACCTAAAAACAGGCTGACTAGAGATAGTGTGGCTGGGTACTACTAGGACATGACCTACCACTGGCCAGCATGGCCTCTACATAGGTAGAAGGCGCAGGGACCTGGTTTACTAGAATAAGATGTACATACTGGCCAGCCTGGTTTCTGCTGAGGTAGATATGGGGTGGCCACTATAGTGGTATAAGACCTACACTACAAACTTGGTCTATGTTACTAGATACGGAGTGAACTTTCCTTGTAGTACAATCAGTATGTAAGCCACCTGTATCTAGGTCTTAATCCAACATATTGGCCACCCTGAATCTGCCTTTGTAGAAGCAAGGCTGGTCAGTTACAAAAATTGATGTGAAACAACCAGCATCCTAATACACCAGCAAGCTTTGATCTTGGTATACCTTCGGCCGGCAGTTGTCTTACATTTACTGGCTGGTCATGCTTTTACAATATGGTAGTGTATTATACAAGTAGACTACTACAATACAAGGCTGGCCAGCCTGATTTCTACATAGACCAGCCAATGCTTTTACATTGAGCTAGTGTTTTATATGCAGTGAACCATAGGAGGCCGGCCAGCATGTATTCTACATAGACTGGCCAGTGACTGGCTAGCCATGATTCTACGGGGGTTTTGGCAACATCCGGAGCCATGGTTCTACAGAGGAAAATGACTGAAGTATGTGATGGTCACTGCGTAGTTATATCGGGAACAACCTCACAACTTTGTACCATGGGTCGATGCAACGCAATACTGGTGGTCTGTCGAA